>JAESUZ010004957.1:0-28437 GCA_017311185.1 Proteles cristata cristata | reverse complement strand
AATCAAAACCACACTGAGATACCACCTCACGCCAGTCAGAGTGGCTAAAATGAGCAAATCAGAGGACTCTAGATGCTGGCGAGGATGTGCAGAAATGGGCACCCTCCTACACTGTTGGTGGGAATGTAAACTGGTGCAGCCCCTATGGAAAACAGTGTGGAGATTCCTCAAAAATTAACAATAGAACTCTCCTATGACCCAGTAGTAGCACTGCTAGGAATTTACCCAAGGAATACAGGAATGTCGATGTATAGGGGCACATGTACCCCAATGTTCATAGTAGCACTCTCAACTATAGCCAAAACATGGAAAAAGCCTAAGTGCCCATCAACGGACAAATGGATTAAGAACATGTGGTTTATCTATACAATGGAATACTGTCTGGCAATGAGAAGGAATGAAATCTGACCATGTGTAGCAACATGGATGGAACTTGTCAAATGCTATTTCTGTATCTATTTATAGGATCACATGGTTCTTACCCTTTCTTTTACTAATATGGTGTATACTGTTGATTAATTTGAAATATTGAAACACTCCTGCAACCCATGAAATAAATACTACTTGATTGTAGCTAATAATTCCTTTAATGTACTGTTGGATTTATTTTGCCAGTATCTTGTTGAGAATTTTTACATCCATGTTTATTAGGAATATTGGCCTGTAGTTCTCTTTTTTAGTGGGGTCTTTGGTTTTGGAATGAAGTTAATGCTGGGCTCATAGAGTCTGTTTGGATTTTTTCCATCTCCAATTTTTTTAACAGTTTGAGAGGAATAGTTATTATTAACTCTTCTTTTAATGTTTGGTTGAATTCCCCTGGGAGGTCATCTGGCCCTGAACTTCTGTATTTTGGGAGATATTTTATTACTGATTCAATTAATTTACTGGTTATGAGTCTGTTCCAATTTTTTATTTTTCCTGTTTCAATTTTGGTAGTCTGCATGTCCTTAGGAATTTATCCATTCTTAAAAAATAATTTTTAATGTTTATTTTTCAGAGAGAGAGAGAGAGACAGAGAGACAGAGAGACATAGTGTGAGCAGAGGAGAGAAAGAGAGAGGGAGAGATAGAATTCAAAGCAGACTCCAGGCTCTGAACTGTCAATACAGAGCTCGACGAGAGGCTCAAACTCATAAACTGTGAGATCATGACCTGAGCTGAAGTAGGACGCCTAACTGACTGAGCTACACAGGCACCCCAGTATTTATCCATTTTTTGCAGATTGCCCAATTTGTTGGCATATAATTTCTCATAATATTATCTTTTTAAATTGTTTGTTTATTTATTTTGAGAGAGAGAGAGAGAGAGAGAGAGAGGAGGTCCAATAGGGAGAGAGAAAATCCCAAGCAGGCTTCATGCTGTCAGGTCAGAGCCCGATGTGGGGCTGGATCTTATAAACTGTGAGCACAGGCAGAGCTCAAGGGGAAGGGTTCAATATAATTGTCTCAAGCCTCCAGTGTGGGTGCTATGCTGTCCACTGATGTTCATTCATGCTGCTAGACAGGAATAAAAATGGCACCAGCCACCTCTCTAGTCCCTGGAGTGTGGATATCATGCCCACCACTGCTCAGGAAGCCCTCACAAAAGAATGAACAATCTCCCTTCTTTTGTCCCAGACATACTTCTTTTTTTTAATGTTTTATTTATTTCTGAAAGAGAGAGATAGAGAGAGACAGACAGACAGAGAGACAGCGTGAGTAGGGGAGGGCCAAAGAGAGAGGGAGACACAGAATCCGAAACATGCTCCAGCCTCTGAGCTGGCTGTCAGCACAGAGCCCGACATGGGGCTCGAACCCACAAACCGCGAGATCATGACCTGAGCCAAAGTCATACACTTAACTGACTGAGCTACCCAGGTGCCTCATCCCAGGCATACTTCTAAACACTGCCTTTACCTTGTCCATCTCTGAACTGTCTGCCCACCTGGTGACACAGTGCTCCTTTGTTTTATCTAAGGTGTTCAGGCTGGGTTTCAAAACTCCAAATTTCAAGGACCTGGCACAGCATATACACACTGTAATCTTCTATGGGAGGGCCACACTCTGAGGTGGCTGGCGCTGGTTTGTCCCAGAGGGGTAGGTGCACGTATGCGCAGGGGTTTTTAAGTTTATGGTAAAGCAGAGCAAAAATTTTGCCAGTGTCCATGTTAGCTGTCTTCAGCAGGTGCCTCTGTTCTTATGCTAATAAATGGGTCTGCTCAATGTTTCTTGCTGGCTCTTTTGTCCCTGGAGAGGCATTGCCACTTCTCTCAAATGCACTCCAAGAAGGAGAACTGTCTCTTCCAATGCTTCAGGAGATCCTCAGACAACACTGTCTGCTCAAGGGCCTCTGCCCTCTTTCTCCACAGGAGCACCTCTATGCCTATCAGGCTCTACATGGTTTTGCCTCAGACTTCTAAAATTTCAGACTTAGAGCTCTGCTGTTTGTAAAAACGTGTTATAATCAGCACTCTTTTGTCCCATCAATGATTTAGGGAAATGGTTTTCTGGTGAAATGCCCTGCACCCTGTTATCCTCTCCCTCTCTCTTTCTGTCTGTCTCTCGCTCTGTCTCTCTCTCCTCTCTCCCTGATCAGGTCTACCTCCCCACCATAGCATGGTGGTGAGGGAGATGTTCTTTTCTCCTCCAAATCCCATTACTGCACATCGTACCTTCCATGATGTGGCATTTTTAATCCTTCTAGTTGTACAGTTTTTTCTCTCAGTCCTCAGATTGATTTGCTGGGTGTTCAGAATGATTTGATATTTATTTATCTGTGTTTGAGAAATGAGGCAAATATAGAGTTCCCCTACTACACTGCCAGCTTAACTCCTTCCCCCAACAAGCAGTAATATTTTGAAAGGAATGTTTTTGTCTTAGCACTAGATTACAGCAGTGGTATTAAAATATCTATTAATCCATGTCAACAAATGTGGTATCATTCAGGCTTTGTTTCATTTATAGAGCAAAAGGGTAGCTTTAGCATAATTCTTAAGGGCTCTAGGATTTGTTGGCTTTGACTTAACATCAACAGCTGCATTAGCCTGACTCAACAGTCAGGAGCCTGTTCTTTGAAGCTTTGAAACCAGGTATTGACTTCTTTGTCTAGCTATGAAAATTTTAGATGGCATCTTCTTTCAATGTAAGCCTGTTTCATCTACACTGAATATTTGTTGTGAAGTTTAGCCACCTTCATTAATTACCTTAGCTAGATCTACTGGTTAACTTGCTGAATCTTCTACATCAACACTTGTTGCTTCATTTTGTACTTTTATGTTATGGGGACATATTTTCCTTAAACAGCATGAACCAATCTCTTCTAGCTTCAAACTTTTCCTCTGCAGCTTCTTCACCTTTTTCAGTCATAGAATTGAAGAGAGTTTGAGTTAGTTTCTGGATTAGGCTTTGGTTTAAGGGAATGTTGTGACTGATTTGATCTTTTATACAGACCACTAAAACTTTTTTCATATTAGCAACAAGGCTATTTCATTTTCTTATCATTTGTGTGTTCATTGGAATAGCACTCTTAATTTTCTCCAAGTACTTTCCCTTTGCATTCACAACTTGGCTAACTAGTGCAGGAGGCCTAGATTTTTGCCTATCATATCTTTTTCCATGTTTTCTTTTCTAAGATTAATCATTTCTAGCTTTTGATTTAAAATGAGATAGCTCTTACCCTTCCTTTCACTTGAACACTTAGAGGCCACTGCAGGGTTACTAATTGGCTCAATTTTAATATTGTTGTGTCTCAGAGAATAGAGAGGCCCAAGGAGAAGGAGAAAGATCAGGGAATGGTGGTTTAATCGATTAGTCAGAATGCACATAACATTTATGTTCACTGTCTTCTATGGGTGTGGTTTGTGGTGCCCCAAAATAATTATAATAGTCACATCAAAGATTAATAATCACAGAACACCATAACAAATACAATAATATTGAAAATGTTGAGTATTTAAAAATTTTGTATTTGTATTTGGTATTGTGAGAATTACCAGAATGTGACACAGAGATGCAAAGTGAGTAAATGCTATTTAAAAAATGATGCTGATACTCTTGTTTGATGCAGGATTCCCACAGACTTTAATTTGTAAAAATGCAATACCTGTGAAGTGCAAAGCAGCCATGTGCACTAAAGCAAGATATGCCTGTAGTTGAAATCAATGACAGGTTGCATCATAGCATATACATAGAAGAAGTCATACTTAATGCATTTTGAAACAGAATTTTTTAGTTTTTTTTTACTTGTTCTTAAGAATTTCAGATGTAGAAGGTTTATTTCCACAGAAATTTAGAGATTTATAAGGGAAGTAAATGACCCTGTTTGATAATTCCTAAGGAAATTTAGTTGCACAGATCTCCACATTTCAATAGGATGCCAATTTGAATAAGGAAAAAGATGTGGGAGCTTCTATGCTATAGTTGGATTGTTTTATCTTGTCTAATGTGCAACTCTGGCTCCCTTAATTGTTTAGAAATCCAAATCAACACCATTAATAGCTCTATTTACTCCTGACTGATGATACTGCCTCTGGTGTATGATTTCCTTCCATTTGCAACAATCTCAGATATTCTTCTAGAAGAGAGTAACCAGCTTGGATTAAAGTCTGGGTATGAGGCCGAATGTGGAATTTTTGGAAAGAACCAGGGCTATTTGACACAATAAAATGCTTGTTATGTGTGGTGTGGGTGGAGATTGAGGCCATGTGTATTGCCTTTAAGTAATTTTAGGGATTTCACATACAAAAGGGGAATTGCTCTGTACCACTTAAGAGGGCAAAATGTGGATCAATTGGTAGAAATTACAGGGAGTCAGAATTTAGCGCTTTAGAATGTTTAAGGGATGTCACAGTGGAATAGATTGCCTTCTTAAGGAGTGATCTCCCTCTCACTAGAAGGGTTTAAATCAAAGCTGGTGTTCGAACCCCAGATGGTTCTTTTCATCTCTATGATGGCTGGTTCAAGACTACCTCATCTTATAGGGCTTTCTCCCACCTCATCCTGATTCTGTGTGCCCTGCATGTGAACAATGACTGGGCGAAGGTGATCCTGAAGCCAGACAAGATGGCTATTACAGAGCCACACCATATCTGGTCCACTCTGACTGACAAGGAGTGGATCAAAGTGGAAGGGCAGCTCAAAGATCTGACCTTGGCTGACTACGGCAATAAAAACAATGTGAATGTGGCATCACTGGCACAATTAGAAATTCGAGACATCATTCTGGGTATGAAGATCTCGGCACCATCACAGCAGTAGTAGCAGATAGCAGAGATTGAGAGGCAGACCAAGGAACAGTCACAGCTGACAGCAACACAGACTCGTACTGTCAACAAGCATGGTGATGAGATCATTACCTCTACCACCAGTAACTATGAGACTCAGACTTTCTCATCTAAGACTGAATGATGGGTTAGGGCCATCTCTGCTGCCAACCTTCACCTAAGGTCCAATCATATCTATGTTTCATCTGATGACATCAAGGAGAACTGTTATACCTATATCCTTCCCAAGAATGTACTTAAGGAGTTCATCTGCATATCTAACCTGCGGGCCCAAATTGCAGGATACCTGTACAGGGTGAGCCCCGCCGGATAACCCCCAGGTGAAAGAGAGCCACTGCATCCTTATGGTGCCACAGTGGGGCACTCACCGAACTGTGCATCTGCCTGACCACTGCCCCAGCATGAGTATCTCAAGGAAGTGGAATCCTTAGGATAGATCCACACTCAGCCCAATGAGTCCCTCTAGCTATCACCCCAGAATGTCACCACCCATGCTAAGATCATGGCTGACAACCCATCTTGGAATGACGAGAAGACCATTATCATCACCTGCAGCTTCGCACCAGGCTCCTGAACACTGACAGCCTATAAACTCACCCCCAGTGGCTATAATTGGGGTCGCCAGAACACAGACAAAGGCAACAATCCCAAGGGCTATCTACCCTCGCATTATGAAAGGGTCCAAATGCTTCTGTCAGGCAGATTCCTTGGTTCTTTTATGGTCCTTTCCCAGTCCTTATGGAACTACAACTTTATGGTTGTCCCACATGATCCCAACATGAAATACGAGTTGCAACTGGCAAACCCCAAAGAGTTCTACCACGAGGTGTACAGATTTTCCCAGTTCCTCAACTTCACTCTCCTGCAAGAGGGCAAGGCCTACTCAGTGGATCGAGAGGACCTCTATGCCTAGTTGTATCCTCATCTCCTCCCTACTTCAGACACTCCATAGGCTGGAGCCTTTCCCCCCCAATGACAAGCTGGTGACATTCAGAAGCTTGGCCCCTTTGTCCTCTATTTGTGTTTTTGTGTTATTGATTTTTTGTGGCTTGTAGCCCTGAGCAAAGTGTGTAATTAATATTATATTTATTATATGAATACATTTTTATTTTATAATATTATACAAATTAATAAATTTTGTATAAATAGAAAAAAGTTAATTCTTAGACTATACTATTTAAGGTTATAAAGGTGGCAAGTGATTGTTCAACTGAAAATAATCCTTTTTATGAAACCTCACATCATTGTTGTTATGGTGACTAGTTTCTCTTCCTTTCTGGGTAGGGAAACCACAGGAGACTGGTTTGAAGTGGGGAGCAGGAGGGGCGACAGTGTCTCCACCACACTGGCATTTTTCCCATAAGACAGTGACACAGTTCAGTGTTCCAAATTGTGTTTGCTGTGGCATTGTGTACATTCTTCTGCATATTGGGGGCGGGATATTACATGAGTAAAGGATGGTAAATTCTGATTGTAAGAGTGAATCTCTGGTTACTGCTTTTACACTCAGTGAGCAAAGATTTTGTGATTTTAGTACCTAATTAAAGAGCAATCCATTAAATCATTTTAGCAGCAAAGGACTTGAAGTCAGCTTATGCAAAGTGGACATCACTTCCACTAAAACCTTAAAAGAACCAAGAAAAGAATCAAATGTGCTCTGATTCAGGAATTCATGCTCTAACTTTATAGTGTGAATACCACAGAGCTTACCAGTGTATCCTCCTGACACATTTTCCCCTGAGGCACATGATGGCTCATCCTAATGTCATTATATTCTAAAACAGTCTGTGGTTCTGATTTCTTAAATCACCCTTCCATTGAACTTGAGGAGAGGAGTCTTCTTTCAAGAGACAAATCAAACATTTCTACATAGTTAATGCATCTACCTTTTTTTGTACTTTTTTTCTAAGGCTTGATTCTCTTTGTCTGCCTCGGAAGTGGTATGTGCCTCTAATAAGTACCTTCACTAATGTATTTATAAAACTAGTTGCTTTTCTAATTTAGCAGGTGGCAAAAAAAGAACCATAGAAACATGTCCAGTTGTTATATGCCAGGTTAAAAATAGATGGGTGGTAGAATTATACTTTTAGTATGCATCTGGATATATATTAAAAATGCTGTAGTTCTCAGAGGCCTTGCCTGGGTCCCCTTTGTTCTTGACTTTTGGGAACTATGATGGCTACACTCAGTGTTTTTGTTAAAGGCCACTAACTGGAGGACTTTTTCTCTTCTGTTATAGCACCAAAGTGATAATAAGGTTGGTTTTCTATTTCTTTTTTTGAAAAGTAAAAGTTTTATAATATATTTCAGCTTTTATGTATATATGAAGCTATGATTTTTAGTTTAAATGCATTTCATTTTTAAACAACTTACATGACATTTTTAAAATTAAAAACAATGACTCCACTCCAAAGAAAATCAAGGTCAAAATAAATGAAGAGCCCAAGATGACATCAGTCCCATTTTTCTAAGTCCTAGTGCTGTGTGGATGAAGAGCAGTAGCCAGTTAGGACAACAGGTGATACATGCAAAGTAATAGCTAAATTCATTATTTTTTTCATTTTTAAGCTTTCCTTAAAGAAAATCATAAATGAGGTCATACCATCCTCATGGTAGTCCAGCAGAACAATGATGACATCTAGATTCATGTTTTTACCAATAAAGAACTGGTAGTTTTAGAAATTAGCAAGGACGTGCTTGATTTGTCCTGCAGCCCCTGTCATAAAAGGTTTTACTCTCTCCAGCCTATGTTCTTCAAGTTTGACTTTGATTAATTTCATGTAATCTTTGATGTACTTCTCATAGGCTTCCTTTGTGAAGCTGGTGTCCTGCAAGTGATGGTTCATGACAACATCAATACCAGTGATTACTGTGCTTTTGATACCTTTGCACACCAGGCCTTCAGTGGAGGCATTTTCATCAATGAGCGAGTCAATGTTGCCCTCTGTCCTACTGACCATCTTCCCTTCCACCTCCTGGCACAGTCTGTCTGCAATCTCCCAGATCTTGTAGATTTCAGAGAACATTTCATTATAACTTACAAGGTCCTAGAAGATGATCGTGACCACAGCTGAAGAGATGGTGGCAATGCCATCTTAGCAGGAGCCAGGAGTTCTAAGTGAGCTCGGTGCAGCTAGAGCGACAATTGTGGGGAGTGTAGAGCAGGTGGAAAAAATTCCAGCGATATTGGAAAGGATTTCTTTGTTGGCTTAAACAATGATCTGAAAATGTTTAAAGCCTTTTATTTTATTTTTTGAAACTGTTTGAAGTCTTTTTAAGTTTGAGGTTCTACACCAAAATTGACTCAGTGGATTTTGTCTATAGGATTACTATTTTTTGTATAAGGTGTCATCATCAATAAGAATTTTGGAGTGACCATTACATACAGAGTGCTGTATTCATTCTTAAAATTATTTATATATATTTGGGACACCTGTGTGTGTGTTGCTTTAGATAAAATTTTTAATGTTGTCTTAGAGTCCTATATCTTTCTTTGGAGTCCTGTATATACTGTCATCAAGACATGGTTCTAGGGTTTGTGTTAGTTACCAGGTGTCCTGCGCTAACACAAAATCCTTTCTAATTTCGTGAAAACCAGACAAGTATTGATTCATGAACAATCAACTCAGTCTTGGGTCACTGTCATGATAGTTAGGTATGGGATAGTCACTTTTTCTTTTATGTTGAAGGGGCTAAAACTTTCAATCATTTGGATGTCTTCAATATAAGAAAAGAACTTAATGTTTAGGATTTTTATATCTGCAGAAACAAAGATCAAATAAAAAACAGAGATCAATAAAGTCCTTAAAATTATGAAAATTATTAATAACACCATATCACAAAACAAAGGTCATTAGTTGAAACTTTAATAAAAAAGTTTCTCTGAGTATGATCTAAGGACTGTTTACATCCACAGTCACTTGGGTAAATCACAGGGTTAAAAAAAAAAATCCAAGTCTTGGTTTTTTAGGATTTCTGGATATGAGGCTCATGAACTTGCATTTTAACTTTTTTCAATGTTTATTTACTTTTGAGATATATATAGAGAGACAGAGTGCGAGTGAGGAAGGGGCAGAGAGAAAGAGGGAGACACAGAATCCAAAGCAGGGTCCAGGCCCTGAACTGTCAGCGAGAGCCCAACGCGAGGCTCTATCTCTCAGACCACGAGATCATGACCTGAACTGAAGTCGGACAGGACCTTATCCGGCTGAACCACCCAGGTACGCTATGAATTTGCATTTTAAACAACCATTGTCTTTATGATTCTTATGCATTTTTACCTTTGAGAACCATTGCTTTTTAAAGAGGTAGTTTTAGAATCAGTAACTTGAATCGATCTTCTGCACGACATATCATCGTAAAAATGGCAAAATACAAGGACAAAGAGAGAATTTTGAAAGCAGCTAGGGAGAAAAGGGCCCTCACATACAAAGGGAAACCCATCAGAGTGGTGACAGACCTATCTACTGAAACGTGGCAGGCCAGAAAGGAATGGCAGGAGATCTTCAATGTGATGAACAGTAAAAATATGCAGCCAAGAATCCTCTATCCAGCAAGCCTGTCATTCAAAATAGAAGGAGAGATAAAAACCTTTCCAAACAAACAGAAATTGAAAGAATTTGTCACCACGAAGCCAGCCCTACAAGAAATCCTGAGGGGGATGCTCTGAAGGAAAGGTTGCAAGGAACAAAGATTCCAGAGACACCACCACAAACATGAACCCTACAAAAGATACAAAGACTCTAAACCCACATATTTCAATAATAACACTGAATGTAAATGGGCTGAATGCTCCAATCAAAAGACATAGGGTAGCAGAATGGATTAAAAAACAAAATCCATCTATATGCTGTCTACAAGAAACTCATTTTAGACGGGAAGATACCTTCAGATTAAAAGTAAGGGGATGGAGAAATATATATCATGCTACAGGAAATCAAAAGAAAGCCGGAGTAGCGATACTTATATCAGACAAACTGGACTTTAAATTAAAGACAATCACAAGAGATGAAGAAGGCACTACATAATAATTACAGGGTCCATCCATCAGGAAGAACTAACAATCATAAATGTCTACGCACCGAATATGGGAGCACCTAAATATCTAAAACAATTAATCACAAACAGAAACAAGCTTCTAGATAAGAATGTGCTAATGGCAGGGGACTTTAATACTCCGCTTACAGGAATGGATAGGTCAACCAGACAGAAAATCACTAAAGAAATAATGGACTTGAAAGATACATTGGACCAGATGTACCTGACGGATATATTTAGAACTTTACATCCTGAGGCCAGGGAATTTACTTTCTTCTCAAGTGCGCATGGCACATTCTCCAAGATAGATCCCATACTGGGACATAAAGCAGCCCTCAATAAATATAAAAGAATAGAGATCATACCATGCACACTGTCAGATCATAATGCTTTGAAACTTGAAATCAATTACAGGAAGAAGCCTGGAAAACCTCCAAAAACATGGAGGTTAAAGAACACCCTACTAAAGAATGAATGGACCAATCAGGCAATTAGAGACGAAATTAAAAAATGTATGGAAACAAATGAAAATGAAAACACAACAATTCAAAATCTATGGGATGCGGCAAAGGCAGTCCTAAGAGGAAAGTTCATTGCTCTCCAGGCCTATTTCAAGAGATTAGAAAAAGCGCAAGTCCAAAATCTAACAGCTCACCTAAAGGAACTAGAATCAGTAAAATGGGGCACCTGGGTGGCTCACTCAGTTGAGCATCCGACTTCGCCTCAGGTCATGATCTCACGGTTCATGGGTTCGAGCCCCGTATCGGGCTCCATGCCGACAGCTGGCTCAGAGCCTGGAGGCTGTCTTCAGATTCTGTATCTCCCTCTCTCTCTGACCCTCCCTTGCTCACGCTGTCTCTCTCTTTCTCAGAAATAAGTACAAAAAAAATTAAAACCCTATTAGAATCAGTAAAATATGGTACTATTCTATAGTCTAGTATGATGGAAAACACACTGACAAGGGGGAGGGGGAGAGGAGACCTAGAATCTAGTTCTGGCTTTACCCTTATCATCTGGGAAATGTTGGGTAAGTGATGTTAACCCTTCGAGCACTATTTATTTTCTCTATACAATGAGAGATTTAATCTGGAGAAACTCTAAGGTTTTCTTCAGCTCTAACACTGCACCAATCTACACACAGGACATTAATTGAACTTGTTCCAAGAGGTCATAAGGTCTATCACCCAGCACAATGCCTGGCACATAATATGAATTCAATAAATGTTAGTTATGGAATGCAGAGAGAAAGTATAAACATGACAGTTTTCAACTAACAGATACGTAATTGACGATGCATTAAGGAAAGATAGGAAAATATTTAGGAGCAATCTTTAAATGTGTGAAGACAAATTATATTTCCCCACATCATTTCTTTGTGGCCATCGAGGATGAATACTTGACTGAATTCAAACAACTCAAACTTATCTTTTTACACAAAGTTTCTTTTGACAACTACTCCTTACCTAGGTAAGAAACCCTTCATCAACCTCTTAGCAACCACACCATGACATTATGCTGCCTTGTTTGTTATATTTTATCCATTTAAACCTATTTTTTAAAGTATTCCAAGCTCCTGGAAGGCAGGGGAGATATTCCTTTCCATATGGTCCCCAGAACCTATATAGTATTGAATATATAAACAGTAAGTACTCTATTAAAAGACGTTAATCCTTTGCATTTCTGTAGAGTTTGGTAAGTTGTAAAATGCTTTTAAAACTAGTTCATTTGATTCTCCCAACCCTTGTGAGAAACAATCAGAGCAGATATTATTATTTCCATTTCATAGATGAAAAATTAAGACTCAAAGAATAGGACTCAGCCCCCAGAGCTCAGCAGGGAGCCTGGAATAGCCCGAGGGGGTTGTCTGGGAAGCTGTGTCTAAGGCAACTTCACCGGGGCGCGCGGACTGGGATTTGGAGATTGGAACTGGCCTGTGTTGAAGAGTGCAACCAACTTCGGCTGCGTCCCCGGAACGGGGAGTTGACACGCCAAAAAAAAAAGCGAGCTGCAGCGCGGGGTTCAAGAAGGGACTGGAGCACCATCACTCTCCTCCCCACAATCGCCAAGGCAGAACCCCCGCCTGAGGCATCGGATCACGCCACGCCCATCCCTGCCTGAGAGGGCTACCTCAAGAAACAAGCTAGAGTACACAAGGTGAAGAGTCCCAAATATCACTACGAATAGGAAAATAAAATAACTAAGGTCCCAACTAGAGTGACCGAGGGATACCATTCAAAAAACCTTCTCTGAAAGGATAGGCCCTGGAAAGTCAAAGAGTTTCTTGGATATAGCAGTGCTCATAGAAACAGAGAGCATAACAGGTCTTTAAAACCAACAAGAGCCGGAAAGCTAACTAAAATGACGAAACGAAAGAGCTCTCCTCCAAAGAAACTCCAAGAAGAAATGACAGCTAATGAACTGCTCAAAACAGATATCAGCAGCATAAGTGAACAAGATTTTAGAATAATAATGGTGAAATTAATAGCAGGGCTTGAAAAAACATAGGGGACATCAAAGAAACTATGGCTACAGACAGAATGGAAAATAAAAATAGGCATGAAGAATTAAAAAATGCGATAAATGAGATACATAATAAATTAGAGGCCTCCAATGCACGGATTGAAGAGGCAGAAAGGAGAATAAGTGATTTAGAAGACACCATTCTAGAAAAACAAGAAGCTGACAAAAAAAAGAGACAAACTGATCCAGGAACAGGAAAGAAGAATTCGAGAGCTCAGCGACACAGTCAAACGCAACAATATCCGTATCATAGGAATCCCAGAAGAGGAAGAGAGAGGGAAAGGTGCTGAAGGAGTCCTGGAACAAATTATAGCAGAGAACTTCCCTGACCTGGGGAAGGAAGTAAATGTGGAAATACAAGAGGCTCAGAGGACTCCCCTCAGACGTAACTTGAATCGATCTTCTGCACGACATATCATCATAAAAATGGCAAAATACAAGGACAAAGAGAGAATTTTGAAAGCAGCTAGGGAGAAAAGGGCCCTCACATACAAAGGGAAACCTATCAGAGTGGTGACAGACCTATCTACTGAAACGTGGCAGGCCAGAAAGGAATGGCAAGAGATCTTCAATGTGATGAACAGTAAAAATATGCAGCCAAGAATCCTCTATCCAGCAAGCCTGTCATTCAAAATAGAAGGAGAGATAAAAACCTTTCCAACAAACAGAAATTGAAAGAATTTGTCACCACGAAGCCAGCCCTACAAGAAATCCTGAGGGGGATGCTCTGAAGGAAAGATTGCAAGGAACAAAGATTCCAGAGACACCACCACAAACATGAACCCTACAAAAGATACAAAGACTAAACCCACATATTTCAATAATAACACTGAATGTAAATGGGCTGAATGCTCCAATCAAAAGACATAGGGTAGCAGAATGGATTAAAAAACAAAATCCATCTATATGCTGTCTACAAGAAACTCATTTTAGACGGGAAGATACCTTCAGATTAAAAGTAAGGGGATGGAGAAATATATATCATGCTACAGGAAATCAAAAGAAAGCCGGAGTAGCGATACTCATATCAGACAAACTGCACTTTAAAGACAATCACAAGAGATGAAGAAGGGCACTACATAATAATTACAGGGTCCATCCATCAGGAAGAACTAACAATCATAAATGTCTACGCACCGAATATGGGAGCACCTAAATATCTAAAACAATTAATCAAACAGAAACAACTTATAGATAAGAATGTGCTAATAGCAGGGGACTTTAATACTCCGCTTACAGCAATGGATAGGTCAACCAGACAGAAAATCACTAAAGAAATAATGGACTTGAAAGACACATTGGACCAGATGGACCTGACGGATATATTTAGAACTTTACATCCTGAGGCCAGGGAATTTACTTTCTTCTCAAGTGTGCATGGCACATTCTCCAAGATAGATCACATACTGGGACATAAAGCAGCCCTCAATAAATATAAAAGAATAGAGATCATACCATGCACACTGTCAGATCACAATGCTTTGAAACTTGAAATCAATTACAGGAAGAAGTCTGGAAAACTTCCAAAAACATGGAGGTTAAAGAACACCCTTCTAAAGAATGAATGGGCCAATCAGGCAATTAGAGATGAAATTAAAAAATATATGGAAACAAATGAAAATGAAAACACAACAATTCAAAATCTATGGGATGCGGCCAAGGCAGTCCTAAGAGGAAAGTACATTGCTCTCCAGGCCTATTTCAAGAGATTAGAAAAAGCGCAAGTCCAAAATCTAACAGCTCACCTAAAGGAACTAGAGGCAGAGCAACAAGAATGCCCTAAACCCAGTAGAAGAAGAGAAATAGTAAAAATTAGAGCAGAAATAAACAACATAGAGACCAAAGAAACAATTGAACAGATCAATGAAACCAAGAGTTGGTTTTTTGAAAAGGTAAACAAAATTGACAAACCTCTAGCCAGACTTATCCAAAAGAAAAGAGAGAGCACCCAAATAGACAAAATTATGAATGAAAATGGACTTATTACAACCAACCCCTCAGAAATACAAGCAATTATCAGGGAATACTGTGAAAAATTATATGCCAACAAATTGGACAACTTAGAAGAAATGGACAAATTCCTAAACACACACTCACTACCAAAATTCACACGGGAAGAAATAGAAAACCTGAACAGACCCATAACGAGTGAAGAAATTGAATCAGTGATCAAAAATCTCCCAACAAATAAGAGCCCTGGACCTGATGGCTTCCCTGGGGAATTCTACCAGACATTTAAAACAGAATTAATCCCAATTCTTCTCAAGTTATTCCAAAAAATAGAAAGCGAAGGAAAACTCCCGGACTCATTTTATGAAGCCAGCATCACACTGATTCCCAAGCCAGACAGAGATCCAGCAAAAAAGAGAACTACAGGCCAATATCCTTGATGAATACGGATGCAAAAATTCTCAACAAGATCCTTGCAAATCGAATCCAGCAGCATATCAAAAGAATCATCCACCAAGATCAAGTGGGATTCATTCCTGGGTAACAGGGCTGGTTCAACATTCGCAAATCAATCAATGTGATACATCATATCAATAAAAGAAAAGATAAAAACCATATGATCCTGTCAATAGATGCAGAAAAAGCATTTGACAAAATACAGCATCCCTTCTTAATAAAGACTCTCGAGAAAGTTGGGATAGAAGGAACCTACTTAAACATCATCAAAGCCATCTATGAGAAGCCTTCAGCTAACATCATCCTCAACGGGGAAAAACTCAGAGCTTTCCCCCTGAGATCAGGAACACGACAGGGATGCCCACTCTCACCACTGCTGTTTAACATAGTGCTGGAAGTCCTAGCATCAGCCATCAGACACCAAAAGGAAATCAAAGGCATCAGAATTGGCAAAGAGGAAGTCAAACTTTCACTCTTCGCAGATGACATGATACTCTACATAGCAAACCCGACAGACTCCACCAGAAGCCTGCTAGAACTGATCCAAGAATTCAGCCAAGTTGCAGGGTACAAAATCAACGTACAGAAATCGGTTGCATTTTTATACACCAACAATGAAGCAACAGAAGAGAAATCAAGAAACTGATCCCATTCACAATTGCACAAAAAACCATAAAATACCTTGGAATAAACCTAACCAAGGATACAAGAGATCTGTATGATGAAAACTATAGAAAACTTATGAAGGAAAATGAAGAAGACACAAAGAAATGGAAAAACATTCCATGCTCATGGATAGGAAGAATAAATATAGTTAAGATGTCATTACTACCTAAGGCACTCTACACATTCAATGCAATTCCAATCAAAATTGCACCAGCATACTTCTCAAAACTAGAACAAACTATCCAAAAATTTGTATGGAACCACAAAAGACCCCGAATAGCCAAAGTAATCCTGAAAAATAAAACCAAAACGGGAGGGATCACCATCCCAGACTTTAGCCTCTACTACAAAGCTGTCATCATCAAGACAGTATGGTATTGGCACAAAAACAGACACAAAGACCAATGGAACAGAATTGAGAACTCAGAAGTGGACCCAAAAGTATACAGCCAACTGATCTTTGACAAAGCAGGAAAGAATATCCGATGGAAAAAAGACAGCCTTTTTAACAGATGGTGTTGGGAGAACTGGACAGCAACATGCAGAAGAATGAAACTAGATCATTTTCTCACACCATGCACAAAAATAAACTCAAAATGGATAAAGGACCTGAACGTGAGACAGGAAACTATCAACACCCTAGAGGAGAAAGCAGGAAACAACCTCCTTGACCTCCACCGCAGCAACTTCTTACTTGACACATCCCCAAAAGCAAGGGAATCAAGAGCAAAAATAAACTGATTGGGACCTCATCAAGATTAAAAGCTTCTGCACAGCCAGGGAAACAACCCAGAAAATTAATAGGCAACCAACGGAATGGGAAAAGATAGTTGCAAATGACATATCAGGTAAAGGGTTGATATCCAGAATCTATAAGGAACTCACCAAACTACACACCCGAAAAACAAACAACCCAGTGAAGAAATGGGCAGAAGATATGAACAGACACTTCTCCAAAGAGGACATCCAGATGGCCAACAGACACATGAAACGATGCTCAGCATCGCTCCTCATCAGGGAAATACAAATCAAAACCACGCTGAGATACCACCTCACGCCAGTCAGAGTGGCTAAAATGAGCCAATCAGAGAACTCTAGATGCTGGCGAGGATGTGGAGAAACGGGCACCCTCCTACACTGTTGGTGGGAATGTAAACTAGTACAGCCCCTCTGGAAAACAGTGTGGAGGTTCCTCAGGAAACTAACAATAGAACTCCCCTATGACCCAGCAATAGCACTGCTAGGAATTTACTCAAGGGATACAGAAATGCTGAGGCATAGGAGCACATGTACCCCAATGTTCATAGCAGCACTCTCCACAATAGCTAAAACCTGGAAAGAGCCTAAGTGTCCATCAACAGATGAATGGATCAAGAAGATGTGGTTTATCTACACCATGGAATACTACATGGCAATGAGAAACAATGAAATCTGGCCATGTGTAGCCACATGGATGGACCTTGAGGGTGTTATGCTGAGCGAAATAAGTCAGGCAGAGAAAGACAAATATCATATGTGTGCACGTATAGGAGGATTAGGAGGAGCTTAACAGAGGACCAAGGGGGAGAAAAAAAAGACTCAAAGCATATACAGCAGCTGAAGCAAAATTACATAGCCAGTGCTCTTTCTTCTCTACCATAGTACAGTGTATCTTATTGGAGAAAGATGTTGGGGCACAGGTTTTTGGATCCAGAAATATTCCATCTCAAGAATTTCAGTCCCTTCTGTTAAAAATATTTCCATTAGAAAATGCCAAAAATACAAACAAAAAGGTCAAAAGCCTAGAATATAGCCTAGAATATTATGTTTCTAATTAGGAAGAGGAGAAACATCAATCACGGGATAAGTAGCTTTATTGCATTGTGATCTTGATATTGTCTTGGTCTTGGTTCCAGGGTTTTCTAAATTCCTGTATCCAAGCTTTTTTTCTTTTTTTTTTTTTTTAATTTTTCCTTTCTTGGATCCAACAAGCACTTATATCCAAATGGGTTACTGTTTCTTATCTCAGTGAACTGGAGGTCTCTTGCTTTTTATGTCTTAACATTTTGTTATTGTTTTCATTGATGTTTTTCTAGTTAAAATGTGTGCTAATACTTTGAAGATGGAAAATGAATACAAAAATTTATGAGGTCATATAAGAAAATAAATCCATTGAAATCTTTATCTAACTTCTCCAGGATATGTATTAGTAGATTTAGAAAAATAGCTATACAATACATAGTCTTTTGTGTCTGGCTTTTTTTACTTACCATAATGTCTTTGAAATTCATCCAAATCATTGCACGTATCAATAATTTGTTCTTTGTTTCACTTGATTGGAAACTAAAGAGACGCCAAAACAAAGCGGGTCATCCAACATTTCTCCAAGTAATTTCAGGGACACCTGGGTGGCTCAGTTGGTTAAGCATTAAACTCTTGATTTCTGCTCAGGTCATGATCTCATGGTTCCTGAGATAGAGACCCATGTTGGGCTCTGTGTTGATAGTATGGATCCTGGTTGGGATTTTCGCTCTATCTCCCTTTACCCTTCCCTTGCTCACGTTCTCTCTCTCAAAATAAATAAACATTTCAAAAAATATTAAAAAATTAAATTTGTGCAGGTAAGTTCAATGATATGTTTTGGAAATTTACAAACATGCACACACACTTAGCTGAAGATCAACATTTGATATATAAACAGTCAAATAAGTCTTAAGAAATACTTTTTTCCACAATATGTTTGGTTCACACAAGATTATAAAACCATATGTGTGTGTGTGTGCATATATATATATATATATATACGTATATACATATAATGGATTAATAAAATCCATTATACATATAATGGATTAATAAAATCCATTATATATAATGGATTAATAAAAGTGGATATATTATACTACATCAGTATTTTATTCAATGCAAGATAATGTATCTGATTTGCCCCAGTTCTCATGGCAGCTTTTTGATAGTGAGAAAGGGCAATGAGCTCTCTAAGGCAGTAAGAAGACTACTGAGGGCATACCAATAGAATTATACTGCCCTTTAAATGTGACAACCCTGCTAGTAATATACTAAACATACTTTAAATTATTTTGATCTGTACTTTCATTTTCTTAAGTGTTTCTTAAACATTTCTTAAATGTTTCTTAAAGCCATTTCTGCCCGGGGCAAAATTGGTGGGTGGAAATTGTCTATGGTTTCCTTTAGTCTCTTTTTCTGTAAGTAATAATAATAGCATTGGCTAACATTTACCAAGCACTTACTTCCTGCTAGGAACCGTGCTAAGCACTTTATCATAGGTTATCATATTCCACACAACAGCACTATGAGATAAGCCCTACTATTATTTACATATGTTTTTATTTTTTATTATTTATTTATTTTTATGGTTGTTTTATTTTTCTTTTTTAAATTTATTGTCAAGTTAGCTAACATACAGTATAGTTTTGGCTTCAGGATTTCCCATGATTCATCACTTACATACAACACCCAGTGCTAATCCCAACAAGTGCCCTCCTCAGTGCCCATCACCCACTTTCCCCACCTCCCCAACCTTCACCCCATCAACCCTTAGTTTGTTCTCTCTATATAAGAGTCTCTTATGGTTTGTCTCCTTCTCTGTTTGTATCTTATTTTTCCTTTATAGTTTGGAAAGCAACTTAAACACAGAGAGTTCAAATAACTTGCTTAAGACTATACAGATCGCAAGTATTAAAACATATTTGACCTCATGACTTAACTACTAGAATTATCCTTGGATATCCTAGGATAGAATTATCCTAACCCCTATACACACATTTAACCTTCCAGATTTTAGAATCTTAAGTTCTTTCTCCCCTGCTCAAGAGCCATTTAGTGCTTTCCATTATTATTCGTCCCTCAAGACTTATAGAGGTTCTATATTTATTCCTCTTCAGTTTTAATTACTCACCTTCCCAATTATCCTTCAATCAGTGTCTTGTTTTTCACTCAACGTTGTAAAATAATGAAGCTGATTAAGCAAATGCCACTATGGTATGAATACCTCACAGAATAATTTATCTTTGTTAGGAATTATTGTACTGTATACAAAATTATCCCCAATGAATTATTACTAATAAACTTCCAACAGAGTCACAGGGGGTGAAGAGAAATGGATAGAAGAACTTTCCCAACATCCATTATTTTATACCATTTAAACAACATATAAAGTTGACTGTATCTACCCACATCTTCCACTTGGCCTTCTGTTGCAAGTGACAGACTGAAAGACAAGCTTAGTATTACAGGCTCATGGTGGCTCTGTAGCAGAAGTTTTTTTTTTTTTTTTTCTTCCCCCTTTGTATAAAGTAATAAGTCTGAATGGAGGTCAAACCTGTGACTTGAGTCTCAGAACTGTTCCAATTTAATAAGCAATTTTGATTCCAGTCCCAACGTTGCTGAAATAATGCATTGAATGGTCTCCTAACAGGTTGGATAATGAATAAGTCTAAAGATCTGTTAACTAGGGAATTACCCAGGGACTGGAAATATTACAGTTTTATATGGCTGAGATCACAAAGGAAGTAACTTGATTATAATAGTCTTGGAGCATTATGTATTAAAATGGAAATGTAGGGGCGCCTGGGTGGCTTAGTCGGTTAAGTGTCCGACTTTCGCTTAGGTCATGATCTCGCAGTTCGTGAGTTCGAGCCCCGCGTCGGGCTCTGTGCTGACTGCCAGCTCAGAGCCTGGAGCCTGTTTCAGCCTGTGACTCCCTCTCTCTCTGACCCTCCCCTGCTCATGCTGTCTCTGTCTCTCTCTCCTAGAAATAAATAAAAAAACATTAAAAAAATTTAAAAAAAATAAAAAATAAAATGGAAATGTAAATATTGTTTCATAGCCAAATCCAGAATAGGCAAAATTTCCCAAACTTTTCAAACTGTCTTAAACAGAACACTATGATTTTAAAAAATATTTATTATCTTTGGTGCAATTTTATTTTATTATTTTTTTCTTAAATAGTCTATTGTCAAGTTGGTTTCCATATAACACCCAGTGCTCATCCCGAAAAGTGCCCTCCCCCATGCCCATCACCCCCTTCCTCTCTCCCTCACCCTCATCAGCCCTCAGTTTGTTCTTAACATTCAAGAGTCTCTCATGATTTGCCTCCCTCCCTCTCCCCAACTATTTTTCTTCTTCTCCCTCATAGTCCTTCGTTAGCTTTTGGCGCAATTTTAAATGGGATTGTTTTCCTAATCTCTCTGGTACTTTATTTTTAGTGTATAGAAATGCAGCAGATTTCTGTATATTGATTTTTCAGCCTGTGACTTAACTGAATTTATTTATCAATTCTGGTAGGTTTTTTTGGTGTAATCTTTAGTGCTTTCTATATATAGTATCATATCATCTACAAATAGTGAAAGTTTTACCACATTCTTATTGATCTGGATACCATCATTCTTTTTGTTCTCTACTTGCTGTGGCTAGAGCATCTGGTACTATGTTGAATAAAAATGGTGAGAATAGAAACCCTTGTCTTGTTCTTGATCTTAGAGGAAACCTTACTTTTTCACCAGTGAATCTGATGTTATCTGTGAGTTTTTTATATATGACCTTTATTTACTTATTCATTAAAATTTAATGCTTATTTTTGAGAAATAGAGCATGAGCGAAGGAGGAGCACAGAGAGAGGGAGACACAGAATCCCAAGCAGGCTCCAGGCTCTTAGCTGTCAGCACAGAGTCCGACGTGAGGCTCAAACTCAAACCGCGAGATCATGACTTGAGCAAAGGCGGATGCTTAACTGACTGAGCCACCCAGGCACCCCATATATGACCTTTATTATGTTAGGGTATGTTTCCTCTAACCCCACTTTTTGAGGGTTTTAATCATGAATGGATGTTGTATTTATCAAATGCTCTCTATGCATGTATTGAGATGATCTTATTGTTTTTATCATTTACCTTGTTGATATTGATTGATTTGGAAATTCCTTGCATCACAGGAATGAATGCCACTTGATCATGATGAATGATTTTTTTAATGTATTGTTGGATGCAGTTTGCTAATATTTTATTGAGCACTTTTGCATCTATATTCATCAGAGACATTAGCCTATAGTTCTCTTTATATTTTAATATCTTTTTCTGGTTTTGGTATCAGAGTAATGTTGTTGGTCTCATACAATGAATTTGAGTTCTTTCTTTCCTTTTCTAGTTTATGGAATAGTTTGAGAAGAATAGGTATTAACTCTTGTTTAAAGGTTTGGTAGAATTCACCTCTGAATCTTATACCCGTTTGTTGGTAGTTTTTGGATTACTGATTCAATTTCGTTAGTAATTTGTTCAAACTTACTTTTTCTTCCCAATTCACTTTTGGGAAGTCATATGTTCTAGGAATTTATCCATTTCTCCTAAGTTGTCCAATTTGTTGGCATATATTTTTTCATAATGTTCTCTTAGAATCTTTTGCACTTCTGTGGTGTTGGTTATTATTCTTCCTCTTTTATTCCTGATTTTATTTAACTCCTCTGTCTGTCTCTCTCTTTCTCATGAGTCTGGCTAAAGCTTTATCAGTTTTATTAATCTTTTCAAAGACCCAGCTCCTGGTTTCATTGATCTTTTCAAAGGTCCAACTCCTGGTTTCATTGATCTTTTCTGTTGATTTTTAGTCTCTATTTCATTTATTTCTGTGTTATTATTTATTATTTCTTTCATTCTACTGGATTCAGGCTTTTTCTTTTTTTCCTCACTCCTTTAGGTGTAACTTTGGGTTGTTTATTTGAGACTTTTTGCTTCTTGAGGTACACCTGTGAAAATCTTTCATCTTAAAATAGATTTTTCTGCCTCCCAAAGATTTTGGACTAATGTGTTTCATTTTACATATATATTATAATATATGTATGTAAATATATAATAATATGTAACTATAACTAACTACAACATATAATATACATATATGTTTTTATTTCTTCTTTGATTTGTTGATTGACCCATTTATTGCTTATGTCCACTGCAGCACTATTTAAAATAGCTAAGATATGGAAGCAAACCACGTGTCTATCCATAGATAAATGGATAAAGAGTAGGTTATATATAAATATATAATATATATATAAATTATAAAATATATAACATATTATATATAATTATAATATTACTCAGCCATAAAAAAATGAGAGCTTGACATTTGCAACAATACAGATGGATCTAGAGGGTATAATGGTATGTGAAATGTCAGTAAAAGAAACAAAACTAGCATTTTATTTTACTCCATAGCTGAATGGATAAAGAATAGATCATGTATATATATATATATATATATATATATATATATATATATATATATAAAATGAATGGATGGATAGACAAGAATGGGTCACGTATAGATGTACATATATATACATATAGATGTACATATATATGTAAATATATATGTACATATATAAATATGAATATGGCCTATTATTTATCATGTGTACATATGATATATATATGATCTATTCATTACTCATTCATCTATGGAATGAAATATATATATCATATTATACATATAATTATATAAAATATATATGGTATATGAGAACAGGTTATATGATATATTATATTATATATAATTATAATACTAATCAGCCATAAAAAAGAATGAGAACTTGTCATTTGCAACAACATGGATGGATCTCGAGGGTTTAATTTTAAGTCAAATGTCAGAGGAAGAAATATACCATTAGATGTCACTCATGTGGAATTTACGAAACAAAACAAAGAGAGAGAAACAAAAAAGAGATTCTTAAATATAGAAAACAAACTGATGGAAGCAAGAGGGTAGGGCAATGGGGAGATGGATGAAATTGGTGAAGGGAATTAAGAGTACACTTTTTGTGATAAGCACTGAGTAATGTCCTGAATTGTTAAATATTTATATTGTACACCTGAAATTAATATAACACTGTATGATAATTATACTTGAATTAAAAAAGAAATAATAATAAGAAACTTTCTTTAGAGAACAATTGGAATTGAATTCCAACTTACTTCAAAAATTATTGCTCAAGCACATATTGGTTTATAAAATATGAGATCTCTTATACTTAATAATGATTTTTGTTTTATTTTTAAAGATTAGAATAGTTTATAGTGTAGGTGAAAAATATTACTTTGGTAGAAATATTGAGAAGTATCTTGTAACTTGCAGCCAAATTATAGCAAGTGTATAATTGTGAGGGTAAATAGATAACATCATTTGTTTTAAACATAAGGTAAGAAGTATACTTTTTATGTAAAGGAGATACTTATTAATTCTCTAGGACAGAAATATTTTCATAAGTAGAATTTTTGTTTTCTCATATCAATTTTTAAAATTCACCCTATAAGTCCAAATGTAATTGAGAGTAAAATACCTTGGAGACAAACGATTACATGAAAATATTCTCATACCATTAAGAAAAAAAGTAGGCCAACTTCCCACTTTTCCTCTATAAAAGATCCCTCCTCTCCTTTGTTCTCTGGGCTTGCCTGTGATTTTGTGGTAACTTGCTAGTTGAGGATTGCAATTTTGTGCTATTCTAAAACCCATTTCTGTTAGAAAGACAGCTGGTGGTTTTACTTTGAAGGTTAACATTCTTTGGCTGCCTGAAGCAAGAGGAAGACTCCCAGCTTTGAAGCTGCTGAGTAAACAGGTGTCTTTATGCTCCACCCAACTGACCTCCTGGCTTCTCACCCACTCTTGAGTTTGAGGGGCTACCTCAAGAAACAAGCCAAAGAACATGGGGTGGAGAGTGCCAAATACCACTATGAGTAGGGAAATAAAATAGCCAAAATCTCAGCAAGAGAGACCAAGAGACACCACTCAAAAAACACTTCCTTCCAGGACAGGTCCTGGACAGTCAAAGAGCTTTATTTTTTTTAATGTTTTTAATGTTTTATTTATTTCTAGGAGAGAGAGAGAGAGACAGCATGAGCAGGCGAGGGTCAGAGAGAGAGGGAGTCACAGACTGAAACAGGCTCCAGGCTCCGAGCTGGCAGTCAGCACAAAGCCCGACGCGGGGCTCGAACCCAGGAACCGCGAGATCATGACCCAAGCGAAAGTGGGACGCTTAACCGACTAAGCCACCCAGGCGCCCCTCAAAGAGCTTTCTTTAATACAGCAATAATCGCAGGTGCAGAGTGCATAACAAGCTTTTAAAACTAACAAGAGATAGAAAGCTAGCCAAAATGATGAAACAGAATAACTCTCCTTTATAGAAATTCCAGGAAGAAATGACAGCTAAAGAACTTTACTCAAAACACATATAAGCACCATAACTGAACAAGAATTTAGAACAGTAGTCATAAAATTAATCTCTGGGCTTGAAAAAGGCATGGAAGACATCAGAGAAACTATTGCTACAAAGACTATGCTGCTTAAAAATAATTGTGATGAATTAAAAAATGCTATAAACAAGATGCATAATAAAATGGAGGCGTCCAATGCACGGATTAAAGAGGCAGAGAGAATAGGTGAATTAGAAGACACAATTAGAGAAAAATAGGAAGCAGAGAGAAAGAGAGATAAACTGATCCAGGAACAAGAGTTCAAGAGCTCAGTGATACAATTTAACGTAACAATATCCATATCATAGGAATTCCAGAAGATGAAAAGCAGGCAAATGCACTGAAGGAGTCCTGGAACAAATTATAGCAAAGAACGTCCCCAATCTAGGGAAGGAAACAGACGTTGAAATCCAAGAGGCACAGAGAACTCCCCTCAGATGCAATTTGAATTGATCTTTTGCACGACATATCAGAGTGAAACTGGAGAAATATAAGGACAAAGAGAGAATTCTGAAAGCAGCTAGGGATAAAAAGGCCTTAATAAACAAAGAGGGAACCTGTCAGAGTGGTGACAGACCTATCTACTGAAACTTGGCAGGCCAGAAAGGAATGGCAGGAAATCTTTAATGTGATGAACAAAAAATATATGCAGCCAAGAATCCTCTATCCAGCAAGCATGTCATTCAGAATAGGAGACATAAAAATCTTCACAAATAAACAAAAATTGAAAGGATTCATCACCACTAAACCAGTTATACAAGAAATCCTGAGGGGGACTCTATGAGCGAAATGTTGCAAGGAACCCAAAGTACCAGAGGCACCACCACAAGCATGAATCCTACAAAGAACACAATGACTCTAAACCCATATTTTTCAATAATAACACTGAATGTAAATGGGCTAAATGTTCCAATCAAAAGATATAGGGTAGCAGAATGGATAAAAAAACAAAATCCAACAATTTGTTGTCTACAAGAAACTCATTTTAGACTGAAGGACACCTTCAGATTAAAAGTAAGGGGATGGAGAAGGGAGGGTAATAGTGGGGGAGAGGGAGGAAGACAAACCATCAGAGACTCTCAAATGCTGAGAAGAAACTGAAGGGAAGAGGGGTGATGGGCATGGAGGAGGACACTTGTGGGGATGAGCATTGGGTGTTATATGAAAACCAACTTGATAATAAACTAATAATAAATAAATAAATAAATAAATAAATAAATAAGAAAGTAAGGGGATGGAGAAGTATATATCATGCTATGGGAAGTCAAAAGAAAGCTGGACTACCTATACTTACATCAGACAAACTTGACTTCAAAGTAAAGTCTGTAACAAGGGATGAAGAAGGGCATTATATAATAATTACAGGGTCTATCCATCAAGAAGACAAACAATTATAAATGTCTATGCACCGAAAAACAGGAACACATAAATACATAAGATAGTTAATCACAAACAGAAAAATTCTTATGGTATGCTAATAGCAGGGAACTTTAATACTTCACTTACAACAATGGATAGATCAACTAAAGAGAAAATCACTAAAGAAACAATGGACGTGAATGACACATTGGGCCAGATGGATCTGACAGATATATTTAGAGCTCTACATCCTGAGTCCAGGGAATTCACTTTCTTCTCAAGTGTGCATGGCACATTCTCTAAGATAGATCACATACTGGGATGCAGCAAATGCAGTCCTAAGAGGAAAGTACATTGCATTCCAGGCCTATTTCAAGATATTTGAAAAAGTGCAAGTACAGAATCTAAGAGCTCTCTTAAAGGAACTAGAAGGAGAGCAACAAGAGCATCTCAAACCCAGTAGGAGAAGAGAAATAATAAAAATTAGGACAGAAATAAACAATAAAAAAAAAGGGAAAAAAACAACAGTTGAACAGATCAATGAAATAAAAGAGTTGTTTTTTGAAAAAATAAATAGAACCAAACAAACACCAACTTCTAAAAGAGAGAGAGAGAGAGAGAGTGAAAGCACCCTAATAGAGAAAATCATGAATGAAAATGGACTTATTATCACCAACCCCTGAGAAATAAAAGGAATTATCAGGGAATACTATGAAAAATTATATGCCAACAAACTGGACGACTTAGAAGAAATGGACAAAATCGGAAACACACACTCACTTCCAAAATTCACACGGGAAGAGATAGAAAATCTGAACAGACCTATAACTAGTGAAGAAATCGAATCAGTTATCAAAAATCCCCCAAGAAATAAAAACCCTGGACCTGATGGCTTCCCAGGGGAGTTCTACCAGACATTTAAAACAGAATTAATACCAATTCTTCTCAAGCTATTACAAAAAAAAAAAAAGAAAAGAAATTGAAGGAAAAGTTTTGGACATTTTACGAAGCCAACATCAATTTGATTCCCAAGTCAGACAGAGACCCAGCCAGAAAAGAGATTTACAGGTCAATATTCCTGATCGATGTGGATGCAAAAATTCTCAACAAGATAATTGCAAATCGTATCCAACAGCACATAAAAAGAATTATCCACCATGATCAAGTGAGATTCAATTCTGGGTTACAGGGCTGATTAAATATTCGCAAGTCAATCAATGTGATACATCACATTAACAAAGGAAAATATAAAAATCATATGATCCTGTCGATATATGCATAAAAGGTATTTGACAAAATACAGCATCCCTTCTTAATAAAGACCCTCGACAAAGTCAGGATAGAAGGAACTTAAGAACCATAAAAGCCATCTATGAGAAACCCTCATGTAACATCATCCTCAATGGGGAAAAACTGAGAGCTTTGTCCCTGAGATCAGGAACACGACACGGATGTACACTCTCAGCACTGTTGTTTACCATAGTGTTGGAAGTCCTAGCATCAGCCATCAGACAACAAAAGGAAATAACAGGCATCAGAAATGGCAAAGAAGTCAAACTTTCACTTTCGCAGACGACGCAATACTCTACATAGAAAACCCGACAGGCTCCACCAGAAGCCTACTAGAACTGATTCATGAATTCAGCAAAGTTGCTGGGTACAAAATCAACGTACAGAAATTGGGTTCATTTTTATACACCAATAATAAAGCAACAGAAAGAGAAATCAAGAAACTGATCTCATTTACAATTACACACACACACAAAAAGCATAAAATACCTAGGAATAAACCTAACCAAAGACATAGGAGATCTGCATGATGAAACCTATAGAACAGTTATGAAGATTGAAGAAGACACAAAGAAATGGAAAAACGTTACATGCTCATGGATTGGAAGAATAAATATAGTTAAAATGTCATTACTACCCAAAG
>JAESUZ010004956.1:0-197384 GCA_017311185.1 Proteles cristata cristata | reverse complement strand
GGCGCACGCGCCACGCGGGTGGGGGGCGGCCGGTTCTCACTCCCGCTGTGTGATGTGCGTCGTTGCCCTTCCTGGGCGCCGCCGTCTTCCATCCACACCGCAGGCTTCCGGTCTGCCGCCCCGTCCTAATGGCTCCCGACGCGACTGTCCCCGCTCCCTGGGGCCCCGCCCGCTCAGGGCGCGGCTTAGTTTGGACCCAAGATGCAGGGGCGCCTGGTCGTCCTGCGGTGTCCAGCCAGGCGTCCTGCGAGGGGCAGACTCGCTGCAGCTGCGTGCGACCGCGACGTCCGTGCCCGCGCCCGCCTCGAGTCAGCGCCCGGCAGCTCCTGAGGGTTCCGCGCTCCTTTCTGTCTCTGAACGTTGCCAGCAGCTGCTCAGCATGTTGGAGGCCGTTCCCCACGGTGACGATGCCCCTCGTGTGCGACTCGCACGCCACGCGAGATCCGTGCGTGAGCACGACGGGCTGGTCACTTCTGGTTTATTTATTTCTGCGACAGAGAGTGAGCAGGGGAGGGGCAGACAGAGAGGGAGACACAGAATCCGAAGCAGCTCCAGGCTCCGAGCTGTCGGCACAGAGCCCGACGCGGGGCTCGAACCCACGAACCGTGAGATCGTGACCTGAGCCGGAGTCGGATGCTCAACCGACTGAGCCCCCCGGGCGCCCGCGTCTGGGTTGAATCTCTGCACGAGGGAGTCACCGCAGGAGCACCGTCCCGGGTCCGGAGAGCAGGCGGCGGAAAGGAAGGCCCGATGCGTTTGCACGAATGTCTCGTGGCTCCGTTTGTTCGTGCAGCTCATTCCTCCAGCTGCGCGGATACCGCGCTTTGCTCAGGAGTCCGCGGTGCCCGTGCTGCCAGGGACCCAAGGGCACAGACGGGCACTGAGCTCCGAGGAAGGCGTGCGCGCCGCTCTGAGTGTGAATGCACCTCTACCCGGCTCGGCGCGGAGGGAGGCCGTGCTCCCTTGCACGCGTGTGTCCCCAGCACGTCGGCCGTCGCGCGGAGCGGCCCCTGGGCCCTCATCGCTGGCGGGCTGTCCCCGGCCTCGGGGTGGAGTCGCGACCCCCCACCCGCTCCCCACTGGGCGGGTTGCTGCTGTAACGCGTGTTCCTACCGGTCGCCCCAGCCTCTCCTTCCACCCTCTCCGGGGTAATTACGGCCCCGAACTTCATGTTCAGCGTTCGTGTTCGTGGTCACGCTATGTGCTACGGTTTCCGCACAGGCTGTGTCTGGTGTCACTGTGTCGCGCTCCCGGCAACAGCGTGTGAGCCTGGCGAGGAGGCATCTGTGTGGCGTTCACCGGCTTCCGTAAGTGCAAACAGCTGTGGGTTTTTGTTTGCTTTCTGTTTTTCTCTTAAAGTTTATTTATTGGGGCGCCTGGGTGGCTTCGTCGGTTGAGCGTCCGACTTTCGCTTGGGTCATGATCTCGCGGTTTGTGGGTTCGAGCCCTGCGTCGGGCTCTGTGCTGAGAGCTCAGAGCCTGGAGCCTGTCAGTCTGTGACTCCCTCTCTCTCTGACCCTCCCCTGCTCACGCTGCCTCTCTCTCTCTCTCTCCTAGAAATAAATAAAACATTTAAAAAATAAATAGAAATAATAATAAGTTTATTTATTTATCTTGAGAGAGAGGGACAGAGAGAGAGAGAGAGAGAGAGAGAGAGAGAGAGAGAGAGAGACAGGCTCCACGCCGTCGGCGCAGAGCTCGACTCGGAGCTCAATCCCACGAACTGTGACCTCATGACCTAAACCGAAATCCAGGGTCGGACGCTTAACCGACTGAGCCCCCCCAGGCGCCCCTGCCGTCATTTAAAAAACACATCCTCGTGGGTATGAAATGCACCTCGTTGTGATTTCAGTTTGCGTTTCCTCATGGACGCGGGTACTGAGCATTTTCGTGTCTTTTACTCGCGTATGTGCTTCCGTGGAAGGTCTTTTCAGGTCTTTTGCTCATTTTTAAACTTGTGGGACTTGTCTTTTTGCTGCTGGTTAGTGGGATTCCCTTACATATTGTGCACGTGAGTCCCTTGTTTGATATCTGCACTGTGACTATTTCTCTCTGTTTGCAGGACGCTGATTAACCTGCTTAATGGTATATATCAGAGAGAAGTTCACCTTTCAATTAACTTGGTTTGTTCACTTTTTGTAAATTTTAGGCATATTATCTTCCATGTTCTAAGGAGCCTCTGCGAGGAAGGAAACGCACACACAGGGCCCCTCCCTGCTCACACTCCTGCTCACGGTGAGCGGGTTTTCCCCACAGCAAGCAATCTCTGTGACGCCAGCAGGATGTATTCCAATTTAACTCAGTTCTGACCCTGCCTCCCTGGAGGCGGCATCGGATCCCACGGGGTGGGGGCCCAGCCACCTTTAGGGGCCAGTCGAGGTCCTGACCAGCCAGCTCTAAGTTAGATGTTCCCAGAGCCCCCTCTTGGGGTTCAGTTGATTTGCTGAGTGGCTCCCAGACCTCAGGAAACAGGCGACCAGTGGACCACAGAAGGACGTAACTCGGGACCAGCGGACGGAAGGGATGCCCAGAGGGGGCCTGGGGGGGTCAGTCGGTGAGCGTCTGACTTCAGCTCAGGTCGTGATCTCACGGTTTGTGGGTTCGAGCCCCGCGTCGGGCTCTGTGCTGACAGCTCAGAGCCTGGAGCTGCTTCGGATTCTGTGACTCCCTCTCTCTCTGACCCTCCCCTGCTCACGCTGTCTCTCTCTCTCAGAAATAAATGAAACATTAAAAAAAAAAAAAAAAAAGGAAGGGATGCCCAGGGCAAGGGGTGGGGAAGGGGGCAGAGCCTCCGTGCTCTCTGCAGGCACCGTTGTCCCTCACGCATCCACACGGTCACCCAGCCAGGAACCTCCAGAACCCCGTATTCCGGGCATTTCTACGGAGGCCTCCTATTATGGCCATAAGCAGCCATCAACTCAATTTCCAGTCTCTCCAGAGAACGGGGGACGAGACTGAAACTCCTAAGCTTTAGTCCACGGCTTGGTCTTTCTGGTGACCAGCCCCGTCCAGGAGCCACCAAGAGTCACCTCCTTAGAACCAAGGACATTCCTGTCACTCAGGCAACGCGGAGGGTTTGGGGCTTCGTGCCAGAAACGGGGGCACAGACCTGCACACACAAGTTGTGTTACTTCATACGCCGTCTGCTCCAAGCCTCGAGGACAACGTGGCGTTTTCTCTGGAACTTCCGTGGCGCTGGCGCTGTGTTAGGTCGGTGGCCCGTCTCCAGTTTCCGCACGTGGAGCGAGGAAGGTGCTCGGAGTCTTTTTTTCCTTTAATATTCATTTCCAGTTGTTCAGCACCATTTGTAAAAAGACTTTCTTTCCTTCTACTGAATTGACTCTGTCAAAAAGCAGTTGACCACATATGCCGGGTCTATTTTTTAGCCTTTGTTATCTGTTCTTACACCCAAGCCATGCTGGGCGGTCAGTGTCGCTTTGTAGAAACCACTTGGAGCCAGGCCTCTTCTCCACCGTTGGTTTGGCTATTCTGGGCCCCTTGGATTTTCCCACACATCTCAGAATCGACTTTTCAGTTCCTCCAACGGCTCCTCGTGGAACCCAGGGTGCTGATCTATAGATCGGCCTGGGGAGAGCTGACATCATAACAATATCGGGGCGCCTGGGGGGCTCAGTTGGTTGGGTGTCTGACTCGTGCTTTCGGCTCAGCTCATGATCCCAGGGTCGTGGGTTGGAGCCCGAGATGCGCTCTGTGCTGAACACGGAGGCTGCTTGAGAGTCTCTGTCTTTCTCTCTCTCTCTCTCGGCCACTCTTTCCTGCTCGTGCGTGTGCTCTCTGTCTCTAGAAAAATTAAAAATAAATAAATATTTTATCTGATCATGAGGAATACTGGTTTGCAATTTTATTTTCTTTTAATATCGTTGCCAGCTTTTGATACCAGAATTATTTTGGCTTCATTAAAGGAGTGGGAAGATGATTTCTTCTCCTTGAATTTCCGAAAGCCTTTGTTTAATATTGGTGTTATTTCTTCCTTAAATGTGTGATAAAATTCATTGGTAAATTGATCTGGACTTGGGAGGTTTCTTTGTGGGAAAGATTTGAATTAAAAGTTATTTTAGGGGCACCTGGGTGGCTTAGTCGGTTGAGCGTCCGACTTTCGCTTAGGTCATGATCTCGCGGTTCGTGGGTTCGAGCCCCGCGTCGGGCTCTGTGTTGACTGCCGGCTCAGAGCCTAGAGCCTGTTTCGGAGTCTGTGACTCCCTCTCTCTCTGACCCTCCCCTGCTCACGCTGTCTCTCTCTCACTCTCCTAGAAATAAATAAAACATTTTAAAAAAAAGTTATTTTAGATATATTTAAATGTATACTTTCACGTTATGTTAGTTCTGGTGAATTATCTTTTTCAAAGAGTTTGTCTACCTCGCCTAAGTTTTCAATGTCTTGCTGTGAAGTTATTCATAGTATTCTCTATTTTTCTTTTTTTAAATTTTTAATGTTTTTTATTTATTTCTGAGAAAGAGAGAGACAGTGTGAGCAGGGGAGAGTCAGAGAGAGAGGGAGTCACAGACTCTGAAACAGGCTCCAGGCTCTGAGCTGGCAGTCAGCACAGAGCCCGACGTGGGGCTCGAACCCACGAACCGCGAGATCATGACCTGAGCCGAAGTCGGACGCTTAAGTGACTGAGCCACCCAGGTGCCCCACTCTCTATTTTTCTTTTAATAGATATAGAATCTGTAGTGAAATCCCCTCTTTAGTTCCTGATGCTGGTAATATGTGTTTTTTCTCTTTCCTTCCTCCCTTCCTCCCTCTCTTTTATTTTAGAAAGGCAAAGAGGGTCGGGGGAGAGGGGCAAAGAGAGAGGGAGAGAGAATCCCAAGGAGGCTCCAATGTCAGTGCAGACCCCAACATGGGAATCAATCCCACGACGCTGGGATCGTGACCTGAGCTGACATCGAGAGTTGGATGCTTAACCTACTCAGCCACCCAGGCACCCCACTCCTTTTTCCTTGATTAATCTCCTCAGGGAGGCTATCAATTTTATTAGTCTTTCCGAAGAGATAACTTTGACTTTGCTGGTTTTCATTATTGTTTGTCCAATTTTTATATCATTGATTTTCTATCTTCTTCTTGTTTCCTGTCTCCTGCTTTCCCTGAATTTTATTTCCTTTTCTTTTTTGCATCTACAGGTGGAAGCTGAGACCATTGATTTTGTGTCCTTTTTCTTTATTAATACAGGCATCTAAAGCTCTAGCTTTTCTTTTAACCCCTATGTTAGCTGTCGCCTACAACTTTGAGGTTTTGCTTTCATTATCATTCAGTTTGAAATATTTCCGAATTCCCTATTTTTTATTTTTTTCACTGGTCCATGGCTTATTTAAAAGTGTTTTGGGGCGCCTGGGTGACTCAGTTGGTTAAGCTCCGACTTTGGCTCAGGTCATGATCTTGCAGTTTGTGAGTTCGAGCCCCGCGTCGGGCTCTGTGCTGACAGCTCAGAGCCTGGAGCTGCTTCGGATTCTGTGTCTCCCTCTCCCTCTACTCTTCCCCCGCTCATGCCCGGTCTCTATCTCAAAAATAAACATTTAAAAAGTTACAAAAACAGTGTTTTGCTTGATTTTCTGATATTTGGTGATTTTTTAGATGGCGTACCTCTGTTAATTTTACATTTAATACCACCATATTAGAGAATATAACTTGTATGATTTCAGTCTTTTTACATGTTTTGAGACACGCCTTATGGGCAAACAAATGGCCTGTCCTGGTGACGACTCCTTGCGTTCCTGAGAAGAATGTGAACTGTTGGTGGGGCGACCTCTCGATGCCGTGCATGGCCTCCTTCGCATCTTCTCTATTATTCTTCGGGTATGAAGAGAGGACGATGGGCTCGGAGGACACGCTCTGTGCTGGGGCGGGGGGTGCGCGGTTGGTGGACGACGATCTTCTCGCGAGGAACCATGCTTTGGGGTGACGCTCTAATTCAGGACCCACGTATCGCACTTAGAGACTGTCTAAACCAGCAGAGGAAGATTGCTCGACTTGTGTAAGGGTCAGTCTGGAGGGTCTGTCCTGCCTGGGGGGCCGGAGGAGAGGGGGAAGCCTTCGTCAGGGCACAGGCGATGGCCTGTGACTCAGGACGGCTAGTGCCACTTCCTTTAGAGCTGAGTGTGCTCAGTGAGCTAGAGTCTGCTCTGGTGCCTTCCGTGAGGCCCCTGACTGCCGTGTGCCCGGCCTGGGCGGTGGGCGGTGCGTGGTGCGTGAGGGCAGCCAGCATGCACGTTCCCTCTGACGCTCAGCTCTGACCTCGGGGCTCCTGTCCTGTCTGACTACTGGAGCCCAGCAGTGGTTAAACACCCACAGAAGAATCCGGAGTTACCAAAACGAGGCATTTGTTCTTCAGCGGGGAGCCGAAGCCCACAGGGCGGTGGGGGATTGGTGGCGGTCACACCCTGAGTAGCACCATGCGGGGACAAGTGTCAGCTCTCCCGTCCCCTCTCTGTGGCCTGGCGCGCTGCTGAGCTTCGGCCCCAGGCTGGGATCCGAGAGAACCCACCACGGCCGACGCGGCACGGTGCGCAAGCCAGAGGGTCGAGGCGAAGGGGTTCCCTCTGGCTTTTCCACCGAGGAAGCCTCCTCTGTGCCCACGATCCGTGCCAGGAGACAGGAGCCCCGAGGGGAGCGTGGCCTGGGCCCGTCCGCTGTCTCCCGCGGCGCCTGCTCCCAGGACTGATTTGTTCGGCCTGAGGTCACAGTCTGTGGCCGGGATGCGCAGGGGCGTGGGCTTCATCGCCCCCATCGGGGGAACCGGCTGGTGAGAGGGGGTCATTGTTTGTGTGCGGAAACCACGCTGCAGGCCGCCGCGTGTCAGCAGGTGAGCGGGCGTGCGAGCATTTTAGTTCCGGCGGTTGATTCGGCGGATCCCTGAATCCGTGCAAAGTGCCGTTGCCGTGACGGCTTGATGGTTTGTTTTTTCTGCTTAAGCAAAACATAAATTATCTGGCCCATTAATATGCGGGCGCGTTAATCCATTATTAGAGGAGAAAAGTAAAAATCCTGCCCTAAGATGAATGTGTGCTTTTAAGGTGATTAATAATGCGCAGCCCCCGGCACACCCATCGCGCTGCAGCCGGGAAGGGAGGCAGGTGACAGGCCGGGAATCTGGGGCAGCTGCTGCTCGAGCCTCGACCGGCGCCCCCTCACCCACCCTCCCCTCCAGAGCCCCCCCTCCCCCCAGATCCCTGGCTCCTTGCCTTCCGCGTAACAGCCAAGCTTCCAGAGCTTGGTGAACTGCCTGCCGGAGCGCCCACTGTGTGCCCGGCCCGGCACCGAGGGTGAGGCCTGGGTCCGGTCCCAGTCTCTGCCCTCAGAGAATTTTCTGTGCAGTCAAGAGAGGACACCCCGTGGAGAGGGTCAGGTGTCGCCCCCACGCGGCAGGCTGCACGACCTCAGAGCCAGGAAGGGAGGGAGACGTGGACGTGCAGGGTGGGCTGGGCAGTCAGGGAATGCTTCCTGGAGGAGGCGGGCTGAAGCTGGGCCTTGGGAGACGAGAAGTGTGTGGTAAGCACAATCAAAGATGCGGATTCTCGAGCCCGCTCTGTGCTGAGCACCCCGCGAGGGGCTCCTTGTCACATTATTGTGAGTGCATCCCGTGGCCCTGTGAGGTGGGAATCGTGACGCCTGCTCACAGGTGAGGTCACCGGGGCGCGGAGGCAGAGGCGCCCGCCAGGCACCACGCAGGGGGTCTCAGAGGGCTGGGTCCGGACCCTGCGTGTCCCCTGCGGCCGAGGGACAGAGAAGTTGGGAGCAGTGTGGACTGTGGGCGGGTGGGCAGAGGGGCGGGGGTTGGGGGGGAGGGTGCCCCGATGGGCCGGGCAGCCAGGGTTGCTCCGGGGGCCCCGGTGCTGGCCGGAAGGAACGCCCCAGTCCCCGAACCGGGCTGGCCTCTCACCTCGGGCCTCAGCAGCACCGCTGTGTCCCCGCTGCGACCATGCCCCCCGTTTGGGGGAAGGGGGTGCCCACGGCTCCTTCCTCCAGTGTCCCCGGGGGTCGCGGGGCCTGAGAGCAGGGCTCTGGGCCTGCTGCCTCGGCTGAGGGGTGCGCTTCCCGAGGCTGCAGGGGCCATTCCTGATGGCCTTCGAGGAGCCTGGCGGTGAGTCGCCCTAGGGGAGGAGGTCCCCGGGCCACAGTGACCAGTCCCGAGGGGCCTCTGCACGGGGCGCTGGGCCGACCTGCACACCACACCTTCGGACAGTGTCCCCGAGAGGTCGCTGTGCAGCTGCTGAGGTCTCAGGGGACGGCACAGGCACCCGGGCTTCCTGCTCGCCGCTGGCAGGGCCAGCCCGGAGCCACGGCAAAGACCCCCATCCCCTGGCCCCGGTGGCAGCGCATGGCTGTGGGCAAGACCCTGCCTCTGGGTGGGGAGCTGCGGCTTACAGTTAAAAAAAAAGTTACTTGGTTTTCGTCTGAAATTCAAAGCCCGTGGGCCCCCTGGACGCAGTCCGGCAGGTGCGCGCGGGAGAGGCCGGACTGGTCCTGCCTGAGTCCATGTTCAGCCCAGTTCCTGGGCGCAGGTTGTGCCGGAAGCGCCGGGGTGGACGGTTCCGCCACAGGCGCAGGGGGGCGGCGGGCAGGGCCGCGGTGAAGCCCGTCCTCGGGGGCTCCGCCCGGCTCCCCCTGCCCACGGGCGCCCCTGCTGTGTCCACCCGGCACTCAGAAGCTCGGCCACGCGACAGGTGAGTGGCCAACATGGCCCGGGAGGGGGCCCTCGGTGGCTCCAGTCGTGGCTGAACGTTAGAGTAGCCACAGAACGTCTACGTGTCTGATTTATTTTTAAAAAATTTTCATGTTTGTTTATTTTTGGGAGAGAGACAGAGTGAGCGGGGGAGGGGCCGAGAGAGAAGGAGACAGAATTTCCAGGCTCCGAGCTGTCAGCACCGAGCCCGACGTGGGGCTCGAACCCACGAACCGCGAGATCACGACCTGAGCCGAAGCCGGTTGCTCAACCGACTGAGCCGCCCAGGCGCCTTCTTGGCACGAATTACTCTGGCGCTTTTCTCTGTAGCTTTTGGAACATTGTGACCTGGTGCGCTGACCGCAGGCGAGCTCCAGGCGGGGGTCCTGTGCACACTGACCCCCCTCCGCACCGCCCACCCCCGTCCAGCAGCAAGTATTTGCGGGGCTCCTGGAGGGCTCCCCTGGGGTTCGGCTCCTCGGAGGGGATTCCTGTTTGCCTCTGCGAGGCCAGCAGCCCGACGGCGTGAGGTTGTCTGAGACTCACAGGCGGAGTCATTTTGAATCTCAAGGTGGCGGCGGAAAGTGGCTGGTGTTTCCGGGAAGTTTCCTCTTCAGGCCTGAGGAGTTTGCTGGCTGTGCCCAGGTTAGGGACGCCTTCCAGGCCCTCGGACGGGGTTCACATCACACGGGGCGTCACCGCGGGCGGCCTTCAGCAGGCAGCCGCTCGTCCCGGGGAGAGCCCGCCGTGGGCCCCGTCCCCTGCAGACTGCGCTTCGCTCGGTTCCAGGGGTTTGCGGGGGTCTCACGTTGGTGCCGGCTCGTCAGTGCGCTCAGGGGCGTTTTCACAACTTTCCTATCCAGTCCCTTCGTAGTTGCTCGGGGGAGGGGCCTTCCGGGGGCCACCGAGGCCGCCCCTCCCCCACCTGGTTACTCTCTGCAAAGTCCTGTTAATTTCTTACCGAAACCGCCATCGCCTTTGTCGGTTTAAAGTTCCTCTTTTCTTCCCCCCCCTGTAGTGCCCAGGCAGGGGTGTGGGGCTCGGCGTAGCCCTTCCCCGTGGACGCGTGGACGCGCCCACAGAGCTACCGGCCCTCTGTCCTCAGGGCTCGACCAGGTCGGCCGTGTTGTGCCTTGCTGTGCCCCTGGGCCCAGATTACAGAGAAGCTCTCGCTCCTCCAGGGCAGCGTGGGCAGTGGGGATGGGCTGGGGGCCGTCCTCCCCTGGCACCGTAGGGGGCCTGGCTCTGATCGCCTGATTCCAGGGGACGGGTGTGCAGGGGCAGCCCTGGCCTTGGGTGGAAGCCGATCGAGGGCTGGACCCAAGGGCCCAGAACCTGATGAGCGAGGGGTCTCTGGCCAGGAGCCCCTCCTACGTGGGGGAGCCCGAAGGGACAGCGCCCGAGAATGAGGCATCGCTGGCCTGGGGAGAGGTTGGGCAGACGGGGTCTAGGAGTTGAGAGTCTTCACGGGCTGGGAGAAGAGACCCCCTCCCCCCCCCGCCTCCGGGTCGCTGCACAAGGAGCCAGGATTCGACCCTGGGGTGGCCTCGTCTCTCCCCTTCCCTGCCTTCCTTTGTCCTTTCCTTTCAGTATCATAAAAAATCCATTAGGTTTTTATTTGCTTTAAAAACACTGTCCAGTCTTCTTTTATTTATAACAGTGATACGTGTTCGCTGCGGAAATCCTGGAAAATGCGACGCGTGAGAAGCCGGCTGGTGCTTGTCCTCAGCCCCGTCCGATCACTTAGGACTATTATCTATACTTGCTGCTCGTATTTATATATTTGCCACATAGAAACAATGAGCACACAATTTAATAATGTATATTATGAAATTAGCATTATTTCATAGACTGCATTTCCCCCCCAGTTAATGAACCGTTATGAAAAATTTTCCTTGCGCTGAGCATCCTTTGCAACGATTATGTCTAGTGGCTCATACATTCCATTGTATAGATACAATTTCGGCATTCAATCAATTATTATGCATTTGGATAATATTTTCCATGGTTTAGTTTTCTAAATAAGTCCTTGATGAGCAACCTTGTGCATAAATTTTTGTGAGTATCTCTGTTTTTTCCCTGTGTCCGTACTGCTGTGAGTTGAGTGGTTGGTTAATTTTGTGTGTGTGTGAAGATATTGATTATGGTATGGGAGCTGTTGTGAGATAACGTGACATGCATGTGTATATACATGTCATATAAAATGCCAATAAATATTGTGTTCCGTAAATTCATGCAGTAAGCATGATGTAACTTACAGGAGAAAATATGTTGAGGGCAGATCACTGAAAATTATGTTCTGTTGTAACCACAGCACTAACAAAAAAATATCCATCTTAATAAAAATGCTATTTAAAAATTAATTAGATTTCTAACAAAGACAGCAACAAGTGCTTTACTGTATTAAAGAATTTTTTATGTTTATTTATTTTTGAGAGACAGAGAGAGACAGAGCATGAGCAGGGGAGGGGCAGAGAGAGAGGGAGACATGGAATCTGAACAGGCTCCAGGCTCTGAGCTATCAGCACAGAGCCCGACGCGGGGCTCGAACCCACGAACCGTGGGATCATGACCTGAGCCGGAGTCGGCTGCTTAGCGGACTGAGCCCCCAGGCGCCCCCATCATACTTTATGTCGTTAAGTGTCGCAGGTACCACACCCCTCCTTGCACCTTCTACCCACAGCTTTCCTATGTGAAGATTTGTCTAATTTCTTCTCCTGAGTTTGTCTGTTGGGAATTTTCACCAGGATTGTACTAAACCAGGAGTCAGCAAGCTTTCTTCTCTTCCCTCTCTCTCTCTCTCTCTCCTTAAGGGGTCAGACACCAGGCCTCGTGCGACACATGTGCCCGAGCGACCTCCTCTCTTTCCCCCGCCCCCCTCCCTCCGTCCTGTGTGCCCGGGAATGTAAACCCAGAGACGTTCTCCATCGGAGGCCTGGAGAAAAGCCCACTGGGGCCCGCAGGCCCCTGGTCTAAACCACCCGCGTGGGGTCCTGGGGCTGTGACAAGTCCCACAGTCAAAGTGGCTTGGAATCCAGGGAGGTCACTGTCCCACAGTGTGGACCGCAGCGGTCCTGGCTAGGGTGACGCAGGCCCGCGTCCCTCGCACACCTCAAGCCCGACTGTGGGTGTCCCCGCGCCCGGTGCCACCGGCAGTGGCAGGCGTCCTCGGCGGCCCGCGCTTCTCCCCGCGGCTCCGTGTCCACTCGGGCTCGTGTTGTAAGGACACGGGTCTTCCTGGCCGCGGCCCACCCGGCTCCAGCATGACGTCACCGTAACGAAGCCACCTGCGAGCCGCTGTCCGCGGTGGGGCAGGGGGACCTGCGCTTCCCGCGTCTGTCTTGGGGCGCAGGTCACCCCCGGGCACGACCCGGCGTGGGAGCAGAGAACGACTTGCCGGGAAGAGCAGTCAACGCCCCCCCCGAACGTTTCCACCCCAGGGCGTCCTCCGTAGGCTGTGTTAACCACTGCGTAACACTCGGCCTTCCTGCCAACGCGGTGGATCCGTGTTTATTCACTGAAGTGGCTTGTGCGTGTCCTGCCGCGGCTGACGGGCCGCTGCTCCCGCGCCAGCCGGGTCTCCGGGTTCCTGGCTCTCCGCGCCGGGATGCGTGTTAGGAGCCTGGCTTTGCGTGCGGGCTGCGCTGCGACCCGACGAGGCTGCGTGCGTGTGTGTATGTGTGTGCGCGCGCACCGCATGGGTGCGTCATCCTCCGCCGGCCGACGGGGCGCCCCCGGTCACCGAGGCAGCCGAGTGGGGAGGGCCGTGACACCAGCCGCCCTTGCCTTCAGCAGACCCGCCGTGGGCGGCCACCTTTCCGGCCTGCGTGCGGGCTGCGCTGCGCCACGTGGCCCGGCCCCCCGCTCCGAGCCGCGGGGCCCCGGATGTGTCCCCATATGCTCGCGCCTGTCTGGCTCCTCCATCTGCTGGGAAATGGGGAGGATTTGATGATGTTTCCTGGGTTATTAACCCGACAGCTGCCGCCATCACGAGAGGAGTCTCCACTGCGGGGGACGAGCCGACGCGCACCGCAGTCATCCTCCGCCGGCCGGGACGGGGCGCCCCCGGCGAGGCCGTGGTGGCTGCCAGGCATCTGCCCGAGGCGTGACACCAGCCGCCCATCTGCCCGAGGCGTGACACTTTCGGGGGGCGTGGCACCTGCGGGGCCGTGGCGCCTGCCGGGGACGTGGCGCCAGCTGGGGGCGTGGCATCTGTCCGAGGCGTGACACTTCCCGGGGGCGTGGCATCTGCCAGGGGCGTGGCATCTGACAGGGGGCGTGGCGCCAGCTGGGGGCGTGGCACCTGCCGGGGACGTGGCGCCAGCTGGGGCCGTGGCACCCGCCGGGGCCGTGGCACCCGCCGAGGCCTGGATCCGGACAGCGGCGCCCGGATGTTGCCCCCCTGCTCTCGCGGAGTGGAGCGGAGGGAACCGGCTTCGGGCCGCATCCCTGAGAAGCTGGGGGCCACGTGGCCAATGATGAGGGGGCACCCGACAGGCCCCCTGCTCGGACGCGGCTGCCCCTGGCCGGGGCCTGGGTGCCAGGCCCCCTCCGCGCCGGCCCCCGGCTTCCCGGACCCGCGAGCGCCCGCGGCCGGGCGGTGGCCGCTGGCGGTTTGCTGGCTCAGGCCCGCGGGGACGACCTGGGGTCTGGGACGGGGTCTGCTCACTGGGAGTGAGGCCGCTCCGGGCCTGGGGCCCTGGGGAGACGGCTGCCCAGGGGCACAGCTCAGGGCCGATGTGCCCTGCAGATGGGCACCAGAGAGCAGAAGGGGCGGGGGGGGGACAGCTGCCACCAAGGGTCGCTCGTTCTCCATGTGTTTCTCCCGAAGCTTGTGCGTCCAGCCATTCAAGAGCACCAGCTGAGGACCCGGATGTACCCCCACATTTTGCTGGGCCTGCGGGATATTGAGGAGCCAAGACCCTGCCCTGGGCTGGTGTCTGGTGGGGGGACAGACGCTCACACCGCACGGCACCACCGTGTGTGGTTGTGTGGAGACTGCTGAGTAGGGCGCACGCAGGGTGCTTGGGGCATGGAGGAGGGGCACGAGTTTCTGTCTTTGCTTGGGTCAGGGAAGGCTTCCTGGAGGAGGCAACATCTCAGCCGGTGCGAGAGGACAGGCAGACGCCAGACCCCAGGCTCAAGAGGAAGGTGTGTGGGGAGGAGGTTCCTGGCGACACTTTATGGCATTGAACCTTCCCAGACGTCGCGGGCCTGCGGTCACAGCCGTGTAGGTGACTGTGCCTTCCCTGTTGGCTTTCACTGCGCCCTCCCGGCCGGTGGGAAGGCGCCGTCTGCAGCGGGGAAGGCAACGTGCTGTGGGGGGTTGGCTCGTGAGCCGGCCTCTCTCCGGGGGTGTGGATCCCTTCGCTCGCTTGGTGCCCGGGCGTCTTCCTGCTGTGGGAGGGAGAGAAAACCGGGCCCCGCACGGCCGTGCTGGCTCAGCACCGAGGGCCTGTCCTGCGACATTTCACAGCCCGGGGGACCTCGGTGATGGCCGTGTCCCATCCCATTCATTTGTAACTGGGCGTGATTCTGTGGGTTCGGGGAGTAACACCCCTCACCCCCCAGCACGCAGCGTGTCCGTTTGCAAAGCTCTGAGCTGCCCGGGCTGGGGGAGGGCGGCAACCACCAAGGAAGTCACACAGGTGTCACGTGAAGAAGCCGCCTGTGGCTGGAGGGCCTGCGGACCGTGATCTTGGCTGAAAATCTAACGCCAAATAAAACAGATTCTCAAACCCAAGCCACGCTGGGAATCCCTCTTTAACATGAATCTATTTTCAAAGACCCCTCCCCCACTCCTGTTGATTCAAGTGATTCCCATTAGAATGTGGCTTGAATATGTACCAACATGAAGGCAGAAATAAAACCCTCTATTTATGGCTCGCATTTCACTATAAAAGGAAAACAAATGGACAAATTATAGAACGGCAAACTAGGAAATCAATAAAGTTCAAATTAACACCATCAATGTAATGGGAAGCGGTTTTCCCAGACCTCGATCACTGCACTCTGGTCACAGCCCCGGGGGAAGGAGGCTGTGCTCCGGCCGCGCCTCCCTCCAGAGTGCCTCTCTGTTCTGTTCTTCGTGGCCGCGGTTAGCGAAGATAAAATCTGGCGCGGTCCCTGAAAGCTGCAAAGCTGTACTTTTGGGTTTTTTTAAGATTTTATTTTTTCAAAAAAAAAATTTAAAAAAAAAGATTTTATTTTTTCAAATCATCTCTACACCCAATGTGGGGCTTGAACTCACAACCTCAAGATCAAGAGTCGTGTGCTCCACCCACTGAGCCGGCCAGGCACGCCTGCCAAGCTGTATTTCTAAGCCCGGCTCCCAACAACACACACACACACACACACACACAGCCACGCACATGCACACACATGAGCCCTCCTTGCACAACTCTTTCAACTTTCCTTGTGTTTGAAGTTTTCACAATAGAATGTTGGAACAAATGAAAATAGAAAGGAGAGGGGCGCCGGGGGGCTCAGTCACTTAAGCGTCCGACTTCCGTTCAGGTCATGATCTCACGGTTGGTGGGTTCAAGCCCCGCGTCGTCGGGCTCTGGGCTAACGGCTCGGAGCCTGGAGCTGCTTCAGATTCTGTGTCTCCCTCTCTCTGACCCTCCCCTGCTCACAGTCTGTTTCTCTGTCTCTCAAAAATAAATAAACGTTAAAAAATTAAAAAAAAAAAAGAAAATAGAAAGGAGAGGAGAGTGAGCCCAGAGTCTGACACAGCCCCTGCCCCGGCAGCCTCTACGCCGCCCTGCCCTGCGGGGAGAGAAAGTCAGGGTGCTGGGCGTGATGGGATGGGCTCTGGAGGAAAGGCGGGGTGGGGAGGGTCTGCCAGGGACCCCAGGGGTGGGGGCGCACCAGGGATGGGGGGCAGGTGCGTGGCCTGCAGGAACCAGCGGGGGTCTGAAGGGCACCCGCGGCTGCTCTGATGAAGGCAGCGTGAAGGTGAGGGGGGACCCGAGGCCCTTGCAAAGGGCCGAGTGCCAGGTGGCCCCGACCAGGACCAGGGTGGCTGGATTCTTGCACTTTCCAAAGTAGCACCGACGGGACCTCCTTGCAGCCGGCACGAGGAGGGGGCGTCAAGGTGGCGCCCCAGGAGCCCAGGTCCTGTTTCCTGAGATGGGGAGCCTGGGGAGCAGGAGTGAAGGCCGTGTGGGAGAGGGGCGCCCCGTGGGGGCGGGGCAGTGTGGGGGTGTCCAGAGCTGCTCCTGCCTCCAGGAGGAAGGCACAGGACCGCCGAGCGGCCAAGTCCCGGCCGTGCTGGACTCCAGGGATGGACCCGGCCTGGTTCCCACGCTGTTTGGGAGGGGACCCGCGTACAACCTCTACCGGCAAAGTGTGTCCAGAGTGCCCCCCACGCCCCCTCGGGGGCAGTGACGGCCCATTGGTGACACAGAGGTTTGCTGCTCTCGCCAGCACTCCGGGGCGTTCCCTGCCCCCACCCCTGCTCAGAGGGAGGGCTGGGTTCTAACATCTGGGGGAGGGACCGGGGGGCGCATGGTGAAGCCGGCTGGATTGGTATCTCTCTGCTCCGTGAGGGGCCACACGTCTCAGCTCAAGCCAGACCCAGGGTGTTCCGTTAAAAGCAGAGACGGACTATTGATTGCCCAGGTTGGGTGAAAACTAAAATCCAATAATAAACCTTGTTAATTTAGCGCAGAAGGGAAGAAAAGACAGCGCTGCACATCTAGGTTGCAGGAGACAGAGAGGAAGAAATCACAGTGTAACGTGAAGATGCTAATTCGATATGTTCCCGCTATAAATACCGCCGCAGGCTCACATCAGCCCAGAACTGAGCAACTGCGCTCCCCAGTTTGCGGGACTCACCCCGTCCTGCTTCGGTGTTGACTGGATACTTTGAATGAAGAGCGTAAGTATGACCAGGAGGGACAGCTTGGTGTTTTCTTTCTTAAAGCCGCAGAATAAAAGCACGCCTTAGCGATCTACACGGACACACGGAAACTGATCTAGGATTATCCGCATTTAGGAGACATGCAGCGGAGGCCTCTGTCCCGCCTGCTTCCGGAAACAGCAGTGGGCGAAGAATTAAATCTTTAGTTTGTTGGCACAGGGGAGGCCAGACGGGGGTTGTGATCAGGCCCCGAACCGTCTTCTAAGCAGCTGGCTTCTCGGCCTCGGCGCCAGGCTCAGGACCTGCGGTTCACCCCCCGCCCCGGCCCCCAGGCTTCTCAGAAGCCAGCACTCCTCTCTCAAGGAGCCGGCGTGCTCGACATAGATCTGCGATTGAAAATACTTAAGTGTGAGGCCTCCGGCGTGCTCCCCTTTCAAGGTGACAGTAATTGAAGGATGGAGCCACGCAGTTGTGACATTTATAATTCGGCTGCGGAAAAGGTCAGCACAACGCGGATGCGCGCTGGGGCCAGCGGGAGAGGAGCTCGGAGATGTCTCATGGCGGGTTTGATATTTTCAGGGGCGTCTTGATTAGTAATGGCCTCGATACGCAATATGTAATTAGAACCCCCAGTCCCCACGGTGCGGAGCGCCTGGCTCTGAAGAAATCAAGTCGTGGTCTCCCCGGGGGCAGGGTTTGAATGGAGGCTGGAGGGAACTTGGGAACAGTTTTGGGGAGAAGCAGACCGTCTTCCCCACGGGTGCAGCCTGGCGCTGGGGGGGCACACCCAGCAGCGGGCCTCCATCTCCATCGGGGTGCGGGTGAGCTGTGAGCGGGGCGGCGGGCGGGATCCATCCTCTGACGCTCCTGGGTGCCCGTGCTGCCCGGGGGGGGGCGGCGCCGGCGGGGACCCCAGCCCGCGAGGGGCCGTGGGTACCGCCTTGCGCAAGAGGAGTTCCCAGGGGTTGCGGGGGGGCCGGTCCGCGGGTGTGGGTGACACCCTGGTGTGGGGGCTCCCCGCCACCCCCACAATCAAGTTGGTCTCAGGCCGGCTGCTTAGAACCCCAAGAATGGAGGCTGGCAGGGAGATGGGGTGGAACAGTTTTGGGGAGAAGCAGACCTCCTCTTCCCCACGGGTGGGCAGCTGGGTGGCGCCCCGGCACACCCAGCAGCGTGCCTCCATCTCCAGCCGGCGGGGTGCGGGTGAGCCAGTGAGCGGGGCGGGCAGGCGGGATCCATCCTCTGACGCTCCTGGGTGCCCGTGCTGCCCGGGGGGGGGCGGCGCCGGCGGGGACCCCAGCCCGCGAGGGGCCGTGGGTACCGCCTTGCGCAAGAGGAGTTCCCAGGGGTTGCGGGGGGGCCGGTCCGCGGGTGTGGGTGACACCCTGGTGTGGGGGCTCCCCGCCACCCCCACACCCTCAGGTCCTCTTGGGGTTCAGGCCGGCTGCTTAGAACCCCAAGAGACGTTCTTTGCAGAGATGGGGTGGGAGCCGGCCTGCCCCCGCTGGGCTCCTCCAGGTCGCGGGTGGGCACTGGGTCCCCTGGGGGCGCACCTGCCGCGTGCGGGCTCCGGGAGCCGGCTGCCCCCAGCGCAGGGGAGGAGGCAGCCGGGACCCCAGCCGTGGGAGGGAGGAGGCTCGAGTGGGGGGCTGGGGCGAAGGGGGGGCTGAGGCGCGAGCGTCCTGAGCACGATGCTTCCAGCATCCGACTCGCGGGAGGGCCAGGTTGGGTCGCGCTGGGAGAGGGCCCCCCCGAGGGAGTCGGTCATCAGTGGCCGACGGCAGGGGGCGTCCCTCCAGGCTGAGGGGGCCTTGCCGCCGTGGGGGGGGTCCCAGGGAAGGGGCAGCAGCGTCGCCCAGACAGCCTTTCCATCGTGTGCACTTTCAGAAGCATCAGGAGGTCCTCCCTGGGGGCGGGGGAGGGGCCCCTGGGGTTTCTGACCCTAAACCTGCCCTTACGGCATGTGAGTCCTCACCCCGGAGCGGGGGTCTGGGTGTGGAGGTGCTGACTTGCCAGGGGACACCCCCTCCTTCCGGAGCCGTGGTCTGTCGAAGGCCAGGGGCTGTGTGGTGAGCGAGCCGTCCCGCCCACAGGCCCCGGAAGCTTCCGTCTGGGTGGCCCTGGAGATGGTGGCGGGTCAGTGCCGGCCACAACCACAGTCCGGGTGGGGGCTGCGAGTGGGGACCCCCGACGCCCTTCACGAGGTCCCCGCTGGGCGGCCTGCGGGAGCTCCGACCTCGGGGTGGTGGGTCCGCGGCCGGCGGGGGTCGCCGAGGTGTCACAGCGTCAGCAATGACAGGACTGGCGGAGTCAATCGGGTCTTTTCCCTCAGAAGGTTACAGTCCAGACGCAGAGGGATCGTCAGCAGGACAGCGCAGGGGGCTGGCGGGAGGGTCTTCCCCTCTGCAGCTGAGGCCTCGATGGGGTCGCATGAGAGGCTCTCGATTCCCGAGCGGCCTGCAGCCGGCGCTGCCCGGTCCCCCGGGGGCCCTGCGGCCGGGTCGCCTCCGCCTGGGGGCCACCGCGCCCCCAGCGAGCCCCCACCGTGGCTGCAGCAGGGGCGGGGCGCACGCCCCGCCCCGCACCTGCTGTCCTGCTCACGTCCCCAGACGCGGCCGGGGCGGGGGGCGGGGGGCAGCGGGCGGGGCGGAGGGGGCGGGGGCAGCGGCGGGGGAGGCGTGGGGCGGCGGAGGGGGCGGGGGGCAGCGGGCGGCGGAGGGGGGCGGGGCGGGGGCAGCGGGCGGCGGAGGGGGCGGGGGGCGGGGGCGGGGGCGGGGGAGGCGGGGGGCGGGGCGGAGGGGGCGGGGGGCGGGGGCGGGGTGGGGCGGAGGGGGCGGGGCGGGGGGCGGGGGGCGGGGGCGGGGGCGGGGCGCGGGGCGGAGGGGGCGGGGGCAGCGGCGGGGAGGCGGGGGGACGGGCCGGAGGGGGGCAGCGGGGCGGGGGGCGGGGGCTGATGGGGGGCAGTGGGCGCGGGGTGGGGCAGGTGCAGTGGGCGGGGGGGCAGCGGGCGGGGAGGGCAGCGGGGGTGGCAGCGGGCGGGGGGGCGGGGGAGCGACGGCGAGGCCGTGTGAGGTGAGCGGCAGGGCCCCCGCAGGTGGGTCCAGGGCCAGGAGGGGCGCAGGGGAGGTGGGGGAGGGGGTCTCAGTGGTGCAGCTGCGGGGTCTCCCAGCCCCGTGCCCGCGGGGAGACCTCCGGATCCCGGCCCCGTGCCCGCGGGGGCACCTCCGGATCCCGGCCCCGTGCCCGCGGGGGGACCTCGGCCCCGCACTGGGGACCCTCCGGATCCCGGCCCTGCCCGGCTGGGACCTCCGCACCCGCTCCCGTGCCCCGCGGGCGCACCTCCGGATCCCGGCCTGCACCGCGGGCGGCCTCCGCATCCCGCCCCGTGCCCGCGGGCGACCTCCGATCCCGGCCCGTGCCCGGGAGACCTCCGCATCCCGCCCTGCACCCGCGGGGGACCTCCGATCCTGGCCTCGTGCCCGGGGGACTCCGCATCTCAAAAACCCGTGCCCGCGGGCGCACCTCCTCGATCCCGGCCCTGTGCCTCGGGAGACCTCCGCATCCCGGCCCCGTGCCCGCTGGGACCTCCGATCCTGCCTCGGCGCCCGCGGGGGACACTCCGCATCCCGCCTCCCGTGCTCCGGGGACCTCCGATCCCGGCCCCGTGCCCGCGGGGGACCGCATCCCGGCCCCGTGCCCGCGGGGGACCTCCGCATCCCGGCCCCGTGCCCGCGGGCGACCTCCGATCCCTGCCCCGTGCTCGCTGAGACCTCCGGCATCTCCGCCTCCCGTGCCCGCGGGGACCCTCCGGATCCCGGCCCCGTGCCTGGGGGAGCCCGCATCCCGGCCCCGTGCCCGCGGGACCTCCGATCCCGCCCCGTGCTCGCTGGGGACCTCGACTCCGGCCCCGTGCCCGCGGGCGCACTCCGGATCCCGAGGCCCCGTGCCCGCGGGCGCACCTCCGGGATCCCCGTCCCGCCCGCGGGGACCTCCGATCCCGCCCCGTGCCTCGGGGACCCAAGATCCCCGCACGTGACATCAGGACTGGACAGAGAATGAAACATGGAAGTTCTCAGAGAAATGGTAGTGAAATGATTATGGGCTGAGGAAGGAAGGTGGCTCTGCCTCCCGTCTGTGTGAGGGAGGTGACCCTCCCCTCGCCAGGTCGTGGACAGTGTTAGCGCGGCCGTTCCACAGAGGTTAAGGTCGGGGGTATCTTAGGGTCACTGTTGTTGGAAGACGTCCAGGGGCCAAGCGTGTGGGAGGGGTGAGTAGAAACGCCCAGAGCCCCAGACGACCATGCAGACACTCGGAGCGCGGGTAAACAGAAGGAACCCGAGAACTTCCGGGGAGCAAGAGATCAAACAGAAATCAGGAAGTAGATTGTGTGAAACAGCAAGTCGGGGACCCGAGCAAGAATAGAGAGGCGGCCGCGTGCCCCCAGCTCTGAGCCAGCAGCTTCAGGCACCCAAACCCGCGGCTCGAGCCCCCGCCGGAAAGGCAGGGTGGTTTCAGATGGCCAGGACTCAGCACTGACCTCCGACCCCTCTGCGTGTCGCCAGCCCCCTCTGGCCTCTCCCAGAATGGGCCTTGTTTTTATGTCGTTTAACGTCCACCGCAGAATTAAAATCAGTCGTCTTTGAACCGACGCCCACCTGGCGAATCAGTGACTGCACAGCCGATTGAAGAGACATCTGTCCCCGAATTCAGACTGTGAAATCATAATTGGGTGACTCTCTCCCTCTCGTGGTTTGGAATATATGTATTCAGTTCATCTTTTTTTTAATAATTTTTTAAAAGAATGGAGCGTAGTCGACACGCCACACACTGTTCAGAGTGTCAGGTTTATGGCATAGTGACGTGACCCGCTTCACATGGCATGCTGTGCCGGGCTGCCACCACCGCCGCCGGGATTACACCACCAGGGACTATAATCCCACGGATTTCATGGCAGAAAGTAACGAAAGGGATCAAGGCAGACGTTGCCAGGGAGGCGTGATCCACGGGCGAGCACCAGCAGTCAGCAACCTTGTGACCCGAGACTGTGGCTTCAAAACCTGGGATGCAAGTCTGATGGGTGACAAAGTGCTAGAAAGGTTGATCTACAATCAGCACGGACACAGTCACAAACCGACATGTAGCCAGGTTATAGCGGAAACTCAAATTCCACAGGTAGAAAGCACAGAGTCAGACCCGCGCCCGTCGGTCCGGCGAACGACACACCATGTACCAGACCACCCTTCCTGAAACGGTGCTGGATGAAGTATTATTTTTTCTCCCTTGAAATGCATTAATATGTTGGAAAGAAAAGAACACTAAGGTCAAAAGTAGTGAGGCATCCCTGCTAGTCTTTTGATTTTTGCCCCAAGGGCATTTGCTGAACTTGGAAATTGGATTTGGAATAACAGGCAAAGACTCAAGCCGAGTGGGGAGTCCCCTAGGAAACCCTCATTCTCCTCATTACAGAACCAAAAATAACCCCTTGGTGCTCACTACCACTGCAAGGAAACCACCTACCTTTAAATATATAAGGGAGGAAAGATACTTCTTAATATAAATCGACACAAGGGTTCCCATATTGGGAAGTCTTGGTGGGGGACACGATATTGTTAACAGTTCTCCTGCAGCTCTGACGCGGGTGGCCCCAGAGTGCCTGGAACCAGTGACCCGTGCTGGTGCACATTCGAGTTAAATGTCTCGACTCCTAGGCCACACCGCAGGCCGGCTGGACCGGAGTGTCTGCTGGTGGGAATTCGGGCAACCGGTATTCTCTACAAGGTCTCCAGAGAGTCTAATATGCAGCCGACATCGAGAACTTGTTCTGAACTGTGGTCACCAGCGGTAGGCTAGGGGACTGGGTGTCGGTGAGACCTCCCACACCTACCCATTCACTCGTGCGTCCGTTCCGTCCGTCCACCCTCCCTCCTTCTCCTTCCATCCCCCTCTTCCTGCCTTCCATCTGGTCAAGCAATTCTACTGAGCCCACTGAGCTAGTCGTTCTAGGCACTGGACGTACAGAAGTAAACAAAATGGGCGAAAATCGCTGATCTGAAGCAGGTCTTCTATGTGAACAGTGTAAGGCAGGTGTGAGAGTAAAAAAAACCTATAAAGAAGTGAAGTGCCTGACAGTGAGGGCTGACAAACTACAGTCTCCCAGACAGCTGTCGGCAAGCCAGAGGCAGCCGACAGGCCAGGCGACCCCCACCCTCAGCTTACCGGGCAGCGTGTCCCGAGGTGACCCGTCCTGTCTCCTCATCTGTAAAAAGCGGGGTAATATTACCATCCTCCAAAGATGTTCCTGCACCTTTATTTACACACACACAGAGGGAGAGCATCAGAGAGCTCAGTGGAGGTCAGAGCGGGAGAGGGGAAGCCCTGACGGATATTTTGTGGATGTTGTGATGCCAGTTGACATGATGGTTGCAGGGGTTATAGTGGGAAAGTACCAAGTTTAAAAGCAGAAACTGAGTTCTGTCCCTACGATCTCCCTGCATCTGATCAGGAGGGAACGTTTCACGGAAGGTGCCAATTAGAATCTCATTAAAGGCACCTGGGTGACTTAGTCGGTTAAGCGTCCGACTTTCTGGGTCATGATCTCTATGCTCTGTGGGTTCGAGCCCCGCCGGGCTCTGTGCTTTGACTGCCAGCTCAGAGCCCTGGAGCCTGTTTCAGTCTCAGACTCTTCTGACCTCCCCTGCTCACGCTGCCTTCTCTCTCTCCTAGAAATAAATAAAACATTAAAAATAAAATTAAAAAAAAGAATCTCATTATATTTCAGCTGCCATGGTTAATAATTGGTCTCTTTCCATCCCAGTGCTGAGCTGGGAGCTTTCCTAGGGCTCCTTAAAACGAGGACAGCACTGGGGTTTCCTGAAGTGCGCTACCTTTAATCCGGCTACCACGTCACAGTTCCTATGCTGCCAAGGAGGCCCTGATACGCCCTAGGCCAGAAGACGAAAGTGGCATGGCTGGGCGGGACACAGAGATGCCGGCTTGTGAGCCTGATGTTACTATCCCCGCTGTGGGAATTCAGAACCCTAATTCAACCCAGGTCTCAGAGGTTGTCAGAAAAAGTCTTCAACAGTAGCCAACACAAGGGCAGAATCTCACAGGAAGGATCTTGAAGTGTAACCTGGACGTCCTGGGCATGTGGAGTCTCACGAGCGCACTGGGGTCCATGCTCCCCCACTCCCGGTATCAGAAGCCAGGCCTTGATGCTTAGAACGACTAGAAACTGACTTCGTAGAGGTACTGGCCGCCTGCACAGGAGGCAGGTCTCTGGGACGTAAGGCAGGTCTGATGAAAGGAAAGAGAATTGTTGGGGTCTGGGCTCTGTCGGTCAAGCGTCCAACTTCGGCTCAGGTCATGATCTCACAGTATGTGGTTCCGAGCCCCGCTGCCGGGCTTGTGCTGACAGCTCGGAGCCTGGAACCTGCTTCGGATTCTGTGTCTCCCCTGCCTCCCCTGCTATACTCTGTCTCTCTCTCAAAATGAATAAACATTAAAAAAAAAAAAGAAATAGAGAATTGTCGGTCCCACTTAGACAGCCCTCATTCTGAGCTAGACCCAGGGCCAAATACTTAACACCCAACACACTGTGCTATTTTTCTCATAAAGTAAGTGCTTATTATTTACAGATGAAAAAGGGAACTCACTCGGAGGGTCAAAGGCTGGCAGGTGACTGAGCCCACATTTGGACGCGAGTTTGACACCAACGCCCGTACTTTCAGTGTCTCTCTGCGTCCCGTGAGGAGGTCCGGGCACCTGGGGGGGCAGGGACTTGCGGGCAGTTTGGGAAGAGCAGGACTTAACGCTGTGACCTCTCAGAACCATCTGGAAGCTTGGCACACGCTTGGCCCAAGACATCTGAGCTCAGTGAGTCTGACATTGGGACTGGTTACGTTGAGGGCTCTGATGGCAGCTGTCTTCTCCGGGCCACCAGGCAAGGCTGTCTCCTCTGTGAGCTGTCATCCCGCCCCAGTCTGGCGCCGGCCTCCCCACCACCGCCAAAGTCCCCGCTTGCTTCGGCTGCAGAATCTGAAACTAGACCCGATATTTCAATAAAAGCCTCATTTAAGTTACACATTGTGGGAGGATTAATACCATGTTTATCGACCGAATCAATTATTGAGTGAGTTCCGGGGTGCTTACATAACGATTTTGCCATTGTCCTTATTAATGGGTTTCCTCCCCAGGAATTGCGATTCTGCTGTTCACACTGGTCATACCCCGTGGCAGCTCCCAGAATTTCAGCGAAGGGCTCATTATTTTTGCATATTTCATGCTTCATTTTCTCTTGAACGAGCTCCACATCAGCTAATCGTGCTGTGTTGCTGGGGTCACGGCTGCCGGTGTGAACCCTGCCCGGGAGCGACAGACCCTTCTCTGGGCTGCGGGCGGACGTGCGGGGCTGGGCGGTGTGCACACACCAAGTGAGCTGGAGGGCGGGTGTTCCTCCGGAGCGGCCGCAGCAACAGCAGGAGTTTGGCCCACGGCCGGGGAAGCCCCGGGAAGCGGTAGCACCGAGCCCAGAGGCGGGCCGGGGGGCGTGGAGGCCCGGGGGCTGGGGCAGAGCCGGGTGTGGGAGCGGGGAGGGGACCCCTGCCCCCCTGCCCCCCCGCCCCCCCAGGGCCGGTTACACCTGTGGGTCCTGCGCTCGTGAACCTGCCCCTCCCGCTGTCCCTCCAAACCCTGGCCCCTCTGCGGGCGCTCCTGGGTCCGCGGCCCAGACACTGCGGTGGGTCACGGCTTGGACGTGGTTTGCACCGAGTCAGCTCGTAGGGCACCATCCGCCAGACCGCGTGCTGCGGGGGGCGTGGCCTTACAGGGGCGTGGTCTGTAGCCAGGGGCGTGGCCTACGTGGGGCGTGGCCTTTGCAGGGGTCATGGCCTGTATGTAGGGGGCGCGGCCTTGCAGGGCGTGGCCTGCAGCCAGGGGCGTGGCCTGTGTGGGGCGTGGCCTTTGCAGGGGTCATGGCCCGTGTAGGGGGCGTGGCCTTGCGGGGGCGTGGCCTGCAGGCAGGGAGGGTGTTGTTCGCACCCTGGGCGGGGTGTCGAGGAGAGGGAGCAGCCCCGTTGGGGGAAGGAGCCCGAACACCTGCCGCGTGTCCCCGGGAGGCGGTCCTGGCGGGTGATCTCCCAGGCCGGGCCTGTCGGCACCGGGCCCGCCTCGTGGGCCTCAGAGCGTCCTCCCCATGGCCGACTTCCAGGGCTGGGAGGGGACATTGGTACTGGACCCGCTCCCCGCCGCCCCCCTCCAGCCTCGCGTCACCGTCAGCTCTGCCCTGACAGTCAGGGGTTGGGGCGCAAGTCACTCGTCCTTGCCTTCCCGAGGCCGTCTGTTTGCAGGGGTGTGGGTGCCAGTGGGACTGTGTGCACCAGTCGGGAGGCGGACTGTGGGTGCGGGCCTGAGCCGCCTGACTGGCGGGCTGCTTTTCCCGGAGACCCCGGGGGCCCCTCCGTCTCTGTGGCCGCTGGCCCGTGATGCTGAGTGACCCCCAGCACCGTTCTCCTGGTGCCAAGTGTTCTCCCGGGGCTGGGCCACGGCCTCCAGGCTGGAAGCCGCAGTGGCCGGGGGAGCGGGTGCCCCCTGACCGGCTCTAGGCAGTAGGGTGTCAGCGGAAGTGCTGTGTGCCCTTCCGGGCCCTGACCCCTGACTCCGGCACCAGACGCTGAGCTGGCAGCTCCAGGTCGGGGACGGTGGCACCGAGGGTCCGGAGGTGTCCCTGACAGGCTGGGAGGGTGGGGCCGCTCAGAGAGGACCGGCCCTCGGAGAGCAATGCGTCGTTTTGGTTAAGCCCCCACGTCCCTGGGCCTCCCGCCCACACCCCAAGCTCGCGGCCTGTGTGTCCTGAAGCCACAGCCTCCCTTCAGAGCCGCCCTTGGTCTGATCTTGACGGTGCCTCTGTGAGTCCGGGGCTGGGGGCAGCCACCACGCTTTGCACACGAGGAGACTGAGGCCCAGAGAGGGCTGGGGTCTGTCCCAGGTCACAGATGCAGACAGGAGACAGGCACCCAGGCCCCTGGCCCCCGGAGCACAGCACGTTCGTGGGCAGGCTGTTGCTCGTAATGCTCTGAAACGGAGCCGTGATGTTGTTATTAAAATATTTACTTGCATGAAAAATTTCTATTACCTGAAACTCATGTATTATAGATGGAATCAGTAGCTTAGGAGGAAATAAACAAGAAGAATCACTTTAATAACAAAAGCTATGCAGATAAATTCCTCATTTCAGCAAGCTCTTGGCGGTCTCGAATAAATATATCATTTTTATCAGGCAAGTGCTCTAGAAACAGCGTCTTCAGGAAATATGTCAAAATAATCTCTCCAGCTGTGCTGCTTTCTGGAGGAAAGAAATATGACAGTGGCTTTGGCACAGGCTGTCGGGGTGGAGGGTGACACGGAGCTGGACCCGCCAGGCTCCAGGTTGCGTTCCCCACTGGGCACAGCTCAGGGGGTGCGGGCCACGCTCTCACTTCCTGGCTGTGACACATTAGCCAAGTTGCTCGCCCTCTCTGAGCCTCCACTGGCCAACTCGCAAGCGCTGCCTGGGTATGGAAATTTCTTATCGTATGTGGAGCACTGCTCACAAATAACGTGGGACCCCATTTAATGCTGTCACTACTGCTGTCATCCACGTTGTGGATGGGGTGTAAGGGGAGGAGCAGAGAGCGGGGTCTGGTACCTGCTGGCTAGGGAGTGCGCCTGTGTGCACGCCTGTGTGCCGGCCTGTCTCCTGCAAACACAATGCCGTCAGCCTGGCCTCGGTGGTCCAACCCCAGAGGGCCCCCCCCGCCCCACCGAGCCCTGGAAATCTGCGCCCCGATCCTCGAGTCCCTGCACCACCTCCCGTCTCTGTCCTCGCCGTTTCTGCCTTAGGTCAGGATGCCACTGCTCCTGGCCGCTGCCTCAGTGTCCCCACGTTTGCTACCAGCCTGGGCTCCCCAGGGTGAAAGCCGTGCCTCTGCGCGAAAGCCTCCCGCTGCCTGGGCTTTGAAGCTCGGATTCCTCCCTGACGCCGGAGCCCTTCCTCCTCCTCGCCCAGCACCCCTGCTTGCCCCCACGCCTGCCCGCACTCTGGCCTGTGTGCAGTGGCCCCTCCATCCTCTGGGGCGTGGGCTCACCCTGCAGGGTCCAGCTCGAGGGACATCAGGGACAGAGAGATGGCTCTCCCTGCTGCGGTCCCCTCGCGGAGTCCCGTGTGTACCTCTCTGGCTCTCGGCACGCCGTGCGAGGCGCGGTCACCCTCTGCTGGCCCTGCCGCCTGAGGCTGGAAGCAAACGGGCCGCGGAGCCCGCGCTCTGCTGGCTGGTGAGACGCGGGCTCTGAGCAGCCGGGCCAGCACCTCTGCTTGGGGACAGCTACAAGGTGGCGGGCAGAGGCAGGGCCCTGGGGGAAGGGCGTGGGGTGCCCCTCCTGCACCCTCACCCTGACCCACCTGATTTAATCCCTGTTCCTACTGAGCTGCTCGGGTCTCCATGAGGAAAGGAAGGAAAGGAAGGTCTTGTCTGGTGCTCCTTTGTCCTGGAAGCTTCGTGGCAGGCTTGTGGCAGGCTCGTGGCACCTTGGAGGTTCAGCATCTGATAATTAGTTGAGACCGCATGCTCTGTGTAACAAGTGCGCGCGTGTGTGATGGGTGTGCGTGCACGTGAGCGCACGTGGAGGAGCGGAGTCGCACGTGCGGCCGGGGGTGCGGGACGTGCCTGTGTTGGGGCGATGGTTCGGCATTTAGCGGGGGGCCCATCTCGCAGAGCTGGAAAAGCAGCCTGCCAGTCACTGCTCGCGCCCGTGCTCCCCGCATTGGGGATTTGGCAGTGACTGTGTGGGACGCGCCCAGCAAAACTGCCCCAGCGCCACGACGGTGCTTCGGTGACAGACCAGGAATTAATCTTGTAAACTCACTTTCTGGACAGCCCTCATTCGAATCTTTAATGAGGGATCCCCAAGGGACTGACTGGAAGGAGCTAATTGTGCCGCCTGGGGTGGGGGTGGGGTTACAGGGAGCTTCGCCAGTCAAGGAGCATCTTATTTCCCGGGAAATTAAGCTGCCACGCCATTATCGTGTCGTTTCTAAATGAAGGAGGGTCCTTAACATCATGCTCTCATGTTGGCACGAACGAGACAAACTGACCAGCTGTTTTGTCGCACGGCTGTCTGAGCAGAACATTTTGAGGAATGCCGTGGATCCGTTGGGAAGAGGAGCCGGTGGGCAGGAAGGATGTCCCTGATGACCGAACGTGACAGGGCTGTTTGCCAGTAATCACCCCACGCCCGGCCTGGGCAAGGGGGAAATGCGTTTCCATTTTCTGCCCCTGAGCGGGAGGGGCGTTGCTCGGGGTGGGGGACCGGAGCCGGTCTGCCGAGAGCGCGTGCAGTTCCCCACGGCCGGCGACGCGGCCGAGCACGGCCACACGAACCCACCGATGCTGCCCGATGCGAGTCCGGCCTCGTAACAGGCCCCTCTCGGGACAGCCTTCCTGCCTACGCCTTCCGTCCCCTGGAGCTGCCCTCCTGGCTCGGGGGCGCCCCGGCCTCTGCCCCCCGGCCCCCCAGCTGCTTGGCCCACGGAGGCAGAGTCGACCCGAGCTGGGCTGGGCAGGGTCTCACCACCGGGGTGGGGGGCGCCGGGTGGGGGGGTCTCTCGGGAACCTGCAAAGCTGGGAGCCTCGGCTCACTTGGTGAGCACCTGCCAGCAACCGGCCCCTCCTCCCTCTCCCTGAAAAAGAAGGGGGAGAAGGGAAAACTTGGAGCCAGGCTTTGAAGCCCGACGTTTCTGGGTTGGAATCCTGGCTCTGAGTCTCGGGTCTGATCCCGACCTTGTGACCGGGTGACTTAACCTCTCTGATTCCCATTTCTCCACCTGGAACACGGAAGCTTGATAAAGAGGAAAACACGTGTTATTTAAAACAACCGTCACCAACCCCCTTAGTAGCCGTGAGATCTGTCTCTAGAGTAAGCGACTTCGGCTACCAAATGTCGACGGGGCCGTCGGTTTGAAAAGAGACCTGAGCGTGTGGCTGCGCGTTCGCTGACCGAGAGGGAGGGAGTCCCTTCCTTCCGCATAACGAGGCGCAGGTGTGGGGATTCCGGAAGGAGTGGACTTCCGGTGGGCGGGGCGGGGGAGGAGCTCCGGAAGCTGGGCTTCCGGGCGCGGCTCTCGCGGGACTTCGGACGGGACGAGGACTCGGAGGCGCGCGTGCGTGCCTGTGCCGGGAAGCCAGACGCTGCGGCTTGAGCGGCCGTGTCCTTGGCAGGCGTCTGGCCCTAAGTTCTAGCACTTTCCATGAAAAGAAATGAACGTTAGCCACGAGGTGGACTGCCCAGGTTTCCTGGTCCGAGAACACTCCAGACTCCGTCCGGGGCCCTCCCTCCCCGGGAAATGGACTTACTACGGTCCAGTCAGGACCTCAAGGGACCTCAAGGCCCTCCAGCCGCGGCGGAGCTTAGGGTCAAGGCCCCTGTGGCTCCAGAAGCTGCACCGAAGGCCTGGCCTGCCCCTCCCCCACCTTGGATTTTTCCAGATTCTCCAGCTGGAGCTCCGTGTCCCAGGGCCCGAGCCGCGCTCGCCCTCCAGCCGCTTCCCAGGCAGGTGCGGGGAGGTGAGCCTCCTGCGCCCCAAATGCCCGAGCCGCCCCACCTTCCCTGGCCTCTCACGGATGTTCTGGAAGCGTGTAGAATTCGGGGATGAAAACGGTTTCCCTTCTGTGCCTCGATGGCGTTTCCTCCTTGTTTTCTGGCCTTCAGGGAGGCTGGGAAACGATCCTGGTGCCAGGTTGATTTGGTTCTTTCGTGAGTGGATTTTTCTCTGTTTTGGTCTGTTTTTCTGGAAGCTTTCTCTCCGGAGCAAAGGTCAACAATCTTTTTCTGCGAAGGGCCAGATGAGAAATAATTGAGACTTCGTGGGCTGTCTGGTTTCTGGTACAGCCACTTAACTCTGCGGTGGTCACGTGAAAGCAGCCACGGACAGTGCACAGATGGGCACGACTGTGAACCAGTAGAGCTTTATTTACAAAGTGTGATCAAATCTGAATGATGCAAAGGAGATTAGCGTGGCCCCCGTGCGAGGACGATGTGCAGGTTCGTGAAACACTCCGTTAGAAAAACCCAGCGCCTTATTTACAAAAACAAAGCGGTTTGCCAACTTCTGCTTTACGTCAAAGCGTGTCCTTTTCATCTTTGATTTTTTTTAAGTTTAATGTTTATTTTGAGAGGCAGCACAAGTGAGGGAGGGGCTGAGAGAGAGGAGAGAAGATCCCAAGCTTCGTGCTGCCGACCCAGAGCCCAAAGTGGGGCTCAGACCCGTGAACCGTGAGATCATGACCTGAGCCAAAACCAAGAGTCAGATGCTTAACCAGCTGAGCCCGCCAGGCGCCCCCTCCTTGATGTTTGAGACTTCCCAGCGAACTGTTTATGGAGTGTTCTTGTTTTCCTCTATTACGCTTGAAAACCTGGTGAACTTTCAGTGCAGTCATGTTGTTCAGATCTGATACATTCTCTGGTTTCCTTGAAAAGATATTTTCTCCCTCCGTCTACTATGAGCCCTACTAGCCATCGTGTATCTGAGTCCTCCCAGACTTCTTTCCTCTGCCTCTTATTTTTTTCCTCTCATCTTTCCGTCACTTTTCCTTTTTAATTTTGATTTTAAGTGATCCCTGCACCCAGCATGGGGCCAGAACCCACGACCTCGAGATCAAGAGTTGCACGCTCCACCCACCGACTGAGTCCGCCAGGCACCCAGCTGTCTCTTTTCTTTCTGTTATGTTTTCCAGGCTATTGGATTTGACTTTTTAACAGACTTTTTACAAGTTGTGAAAATACTCTTGACCATATATTTTTAATCTCTGAGGGTTCCTTCGTGTTCTCTGAATGTTTAAATTTTGTAGAATCATTTTATTTTGTAAAAGATGCAGTGTCTTCTGAATTCTCCCTGAAGATACTAATTAGGGTTGGTGGTGGTGGTTATTCATTTCCTGTTTTCAGAATTATTTCTAATCCATTGGGACTCAGCTTTTGTCTTTAATGGCCCGATTCCTTCTCTTTTACGCTACAGAGTTTTGTTCTCTTATTTATCAGGTGTTGTGGTGGATGATTATATTGAGATGATTTGTATTTGTGTTTAGAATAAGCCAGGTACAGTTGCCCAGGTGCTCTGTGAATATGAGGGGCACTTGCTAATGGTGGAATTTGCACTAAACTAGTCATAAGTTGTTTTTACAGCTGGGGGACCCCTGAGCCCCAGACGTGGAGGTCTGTTTTTCTGGAATGGGCGGATTTATAGTCTAGCTGCAGGTGTTTGGGCTTACCGCCACGGGCTTAATTCCACTTCCCTTGAGTGAAGGTTGGGCTTAGTGACTTTGTTCTGAGGAGCAGAATACGGCAAGCGTGACCACGCACTGCTGGGGCGACAGCCAGGCAGCCTCCGGAGGTCTGGGTGGTAAAGACACCGTCCTGGACGAGGCCCCTCTGGCTCCGGGCGGGGCTTCAGATGACGCGGCTCTGGGGCCCGTCTTCGCTGTGCCCTCATGAGAGACCCGAGTGGGGACCACCCAGGGAGCTGCTGTTGAAGTCCTAACCTGCAGAGGCTGAAAGATGACAAAGATGTGTTGTCGTGAGCGGTTGTGTGTCGGGGTAATGTCCGTGCAGCAGTAGGTAGCTTCCTTGGGAAGGTTCACCTGGATGTGGTTTCCTGGCCGCTCGGTTGTCGCCCAGCAGTAGGGCAGGTGTTCTGGACGTGATCAACCCAGCCACCTGCTCGTCACTCGGCGTCCCATTTCCGTTTCCGTGGGATGTTTCTGAGCCCAGCCTGGGGCTGTGAGGGCGCCCTGATTCCTGGACAGCACCCATCTCCACATATAACCTCTGGTATGGAGTCTGCCATGTTGCGCCCCGTTACTCTGCAGCCACCCGCCTCCCCCTTACCCTCAGCCACCCGCCTCCCATTACCCTATGTCCACCTGCCCCCCTTACCCCGTGTCTACCTGCTCCCCCTTACCCCGTGTCCACCAGCCCCCCCCTTACCCCCCCCCTTACCCCGTGGCCACCTGCCCCACTACCTCGTGTCCACACCGCCTCCCCCTTACCCCGTGTCCACCTGCCCCCCTTACCCCGTGTCCACCAGCCCCCCTTATCCAGCGTTACCCAGCCCCCTTACCCCACCCCGTTGTCCACCTGCCCCCCTTACCCCGTGTCCACCTGCCCCCTTAACCCCACGTGTCACCTGCCCCCCTTACCCATGTACCCCAGCCCCCTTACCCTATTGTCCACACCCGTGGCCATCTGCCCCCCTTACCTCGTGATCCACCCGCCTCCCCCTTACCCGTGTCCCTCACCCCCTCTTACCCTGAATCCACCTGCCTCCCCACCCTGTGTGCACCCACCCCCTTTACCCCCAGCCCCACCTACCCCCTTATTCCACGTCCACCCGCCTCCTGTCTTACCCACGTCCAGCCGCCCATGTGTCCCCCCTTACCCAGCGTCTGCTGCCTCCAGAGGGTTTTTGCTCTCTGGTCTGCTGACTGCTCTCCTCCCGAACTCTGTTGATGTGCATTTGGACCTGGGGGTCGCTCACGTTCATTGTGGTGAGACCTCAGGTGAGAGAGGAAATGAATGGCCATGGTTAATCAGCATATTTTGATCCTGCTTTTCTAGAAAAATCAAAGATCTGTGATCCGAAGTGCATCAGGAAAATACAGGCAGAAGTCAAGGTGCTAAAGTTTCTGGCTAATTTTCTTTTTTTTTTTTTTAATTTTTAAAATGTTTATTTATTATTGAGATAGAGACATGAGTAGGGGAGGGGCAGAGAGAGAGGGAGACACAGAATCTGAAACAGGCTCCAGGCTCTGAGCTGTCGGCACAGAGCCCGATGCGGGGCTCGAACCCATGAACCATGAGATCATGACCTGGGCAGAAGTCGGACGCTTACCCGACCGAGCCCCTCAGGTGCCCCTCTGGCTAATTTTCACAACACAGGAAGCTGATCAGCAGACCGTGAATCACGTATGTTTTCACTGGCAGGTGTCAGTAAAAGGGTTTGTCGTGATGACCCTGGAGCCGAGGTGGCTCACGACGTGAGCTTTGGTCAAGCCTTCTGCTTCCTGCCCGAGTCAGGAGTGTCAGCCCTTTCCATGTGAGAAAGTGCGGCTGAAGGCCGGAGTCTTAATGAACCAAGAATTAGTTTTAAGACCACGAGCAGACACAGAAGCACAGCTAATGCCTTTCTGATGGCTTTTGCTCTCGCGTCTTCGGCAAGTGCGCCCCTGCGCCTCACGGACTCACAGTGACTGCGGCCCTCTGGGGGCCCCGTCTCAGCCGGGGGTGCAGCCGGGCAAGGAGCTGAGCTTGGATCCGCCTCTTGCGAACCCGAGACCGCCTCCCGGAGTCCTGGCCCCAGACTCCTGAGCTACAGGAATGGGGTCTTCGGGACCAGAGCTCCAAAGAGCCAGGGGCACAGAAGGGGCAGACGCGGGCAGAGGAGGGTGGTGGGTGGGCGCGGTGAGGGGACCCAGACGTGTCTGTGGCTACTCCTGGGTGGGGAGACATTCCGTAGCTCGGCCCCCAAAACCAGCCTGTGTGGAGGGAGGCTTCGGTGTGAAGTCTCGTCCTCGGTGGGAGTGGCAGACGGAGAACGGTAATCGGGTGAAAGCTAGAGCGGGTGTGCCTTGGTTCAGGCGCGCGAAGTGAGAGCTCGGGGCGCCGCGGCAGAGTGACGGGGGACACCTGTCTGGGGAAGGCGGCGCGAATCCTTTCTGAAGGGGGGGCCACGTGGCGGGAGTGTCCCGGCCGCGGTCCCTCTGAATTGTTTCTGTTTCTCAAGAACGTTACTTGCATCATAAAAACACAAGGGATCCTTGCGCTTTAGGGGAGGAGGAAGCCGCCTGTTCCAAAGCCCCGACTTGGCACCTTTTCGTGCCCGTCCGCTCGGTCAGCAGGCATTTCCGACTGTGGGCCCCGCACAGGCCGCGGGAGGGCCCCGCAGGAGCCGCGGCCCGAGCGGGTGCCCGGGTGTGTAGAAGTCATCGCGCGTGAGGGTGCCGCCGCCCGGCCTCCCCGCCCTGCCGTCCAGCCTCCCAGGGCGCACGCGCCTGCCGGACAAAGGCTTCGTCTGTTTTAATCTGCTCTGCGTCCGGCATCTGGAACAGTCTGGAACAGCGCCCACTACGCAGGAGAAACTGGTCAGACACTCGCTGCTTCGATGGACGCTCTCAGACGTGTCTGCAGAAGGTGGTTGTGGGTCACGCGCTGTCCTCAGAGCAGGCCTGTCGAGAGGTCGCGCTTCGAACGTGCCGCGAGTCGTCGTCCCTTCCCTCTGCAGCGGGGGCGACACACAGCCCGCACCGGGCGCCGGCCCCGACGAGAGCGAGGCCTTCACCCGCACCGTCCACGCCCAGCGCCCCGTGAGCGGACGTGAATGATCGCAGTGGCCATTACCCACTTACTAGCCTTACCCTTGCAGCCAGGCCTCGTGCACGTTTTCCGGGCATTTCCTTTGGGGAACTTGCACGCGTGGAGCTGCCGGGTCAGAGCGTGTGCAGGTCAGTCTTCCCATGAACCACAGGAGCCACTTTGTGCCCTTTCGAGGCTGGCGGCCCCGCGAGTCTGCACTGTCCCGTTGCCCTGCGTCCCTCTGCTCTCTGGGGAGGCTGAGCGTCTCCTCGCGTGCGCACCCCCGGGAACGCCCGGTGCTGGCCCTGCTCCGGCGTCACCAGAGGGGCAGGCGGGCGCCCGAAGCAATTAAGAAGGAGTCAGGCCCTCTGTGTGTCTCAGAGAATATTAACGGGCTCTCATTCATAATGTAGGAAGACTTTTCTCAGATCCCCTCCCCTCCCTCACCCTCCCCACCCCTGCAGGCAGACTGGCTCAAGGGCGCTGGGTGGGGCGGGGGGACCGCTCAAGTTAATCAGCTGCGTCCTTGGCACAGTCTGCGGTTTCCTGTGACTCGCCCGCCCCCGCCTTTGGCCCTTTTCCTGTCGTCAGGCTGGTATCTGATTTGCACAAAGCGCTTACACGTTTGCTGGGAGCCCATGAAGTAGGCCCCTCGCCGGGTGGGTGACAGTCCCCCTCCTGGCCGTGCATCGCCGCTGGGGTGCTGGGAGGCCTTGGGGGCCCTGAAAGAGGCCCCGAAGCCCACGAGTGGCCCCAATTCTGAGCCTGCCTGCTCCCACCCCCTCTCCCAGCCCCGAGGGGCGCCTTAGGGGCGTCTGTGTGGAGAGTGGTGCGTTACCATGGAGACGCAGGCCCGTTGAATCACGCGGGTGGCTGTGGCGTCTTTTTCTCTTTTTAATGACACAGACGACACGAGAATAGAAAGCATCAGAATGTGACACGGGCAGTGAGTGGTGTTTTCCTGAGGCTCTACGTGTATCCCTGACGCCAGTTCTGCAGGAACCACAGGACCCAGTGGGTTCGGGCCCTGGCATTGGGCCAAGGGCTTGGGGCCCCGCCTGTCTCCATCACGGTAGTCGGGGTGACCGGCGCCTGGCCCTGCTCTCCCTGGCCTTCCGGCTGCGCCTGCAGCCCGTGTGAGCGCGTCCCCCTCTGCGTCCCCCTCCGTGTCCCCTCCACATCCCTGGATGTGACCCCCTCCGTGTCCCTTGATCCGACCCCCTCTGCGTCCCCCTCTGCGTCCCCCTCCGTGTCCCCTCCACATCCCTAGATGTGACCCCCTCCGTGTCCCTTGATCCGACCCCCATTGCGTCCCCCTCTGCGTCCCCCTCTGCATCCCGGACTGGACCCCGTGGAGCGACTGTGGCTCAGCCAGGCGGGGTCTGCCCACAGCTCTTGCGCCACAGCCCCCCATGCCCGCCGCCTGCTCGGGCCCCTCCCTCCCGGCCCCAGGGCCCTGCTGCCTTGAGCTCGGAGATTTTCCTGGGCTCTGCTGAGAACCCCTCCCACCCACTTCCCAGCTGGACCCATCGTTTTCTTGTATAGACAGACTGTGAGCCTTTCGTACTGTACATACATACGCGTTCATTCCTTTTACTGAGCACGTCCCCGCCGCCCGCTCCATGAGGAGGTTCTGCGCACATCTGTTTGTCAGCCTCACTCTGCCGCCAGGCTCTGCCGGGACCGCGGCCGCGCCTGACCCCCAGCGTGATGGCATTCGGAGGTGGGACTCGGGGAGATGACTAGGTCTTGAGGGTGTGGCCCCGTGCTGGGCCTCACGCCCTGCGGAAGAGACCGCAGACAGCGCCCTCCGGGTCCCTCCATGTGGGCGCACAGCGGCCTGCACAACCAGGAGTCTCCAAACCTGCCGGTGCCTCGATCGTGGGCCCCCAGCCCCCAGTGGGTGAGAAGTGAACTTTGGGGGCGTATGGGCCCCCAGTTTGGGCATTTGCTGTGGCAGAGCCCGGGCCCGCCGACCCAGCTCTCAGCTTCCGGCCGCATGCTCCTTTCAGGGTGGCTTCGGGAAGCTGAAGGTGATCCCTTGGGCTCCAATGGAGATGAGACGTAAACATTGTGTTTCAAGTCACGTTACAGAGGGGCGCCTGGGGGCTCAGTCAGTTGAGCGTCCGACTTCCGCTCAGGTCATGATCTCGCGGTTCGTGGGCTCGAGTCCCGCGTCGGGCTCTGTGCTGACAGCTCGGAGCCTGGAGCTGCTTCGGATTCTGCGTGTGTCTCTCTCTCTGCTCTTCCCCTGCTCGTGCTCTGTCTTTGTCTCTCTTTTTCTTTCTCTTTCTCTCAAAAACAAACTTTAAAAAGATTGTTTAAAAAGCTGACCTTACGTAAAATGAACCGTTTTGAACTGAGTAATTCAGTGGCATCTAGTGAACGCGCAGTATCGTGGCGCCGTCCCCTCTCTGGTTCCGGGACAGTCTCGTCCCCACATGGAGACCCTGGACCCGCCCAGCCGCTCTGCGGCCCTCCCTCCGCCAGCCCCCGGCCGCCGCCTGCTGCCCGTGGCTGGGAGCGGGCTCTTGTGAGCCGTTCACGTGAACGGAGCCCCACGGCGTGTGACCGCGGGCGTCCGGCTTCTTTCCCTCGGCCCGTCTTTTTTCATTTGCGGGGAAGATGCTTAAAACCTCACACGCAGATATGCCATTTGCGTGTTTCAGTTCAGAGGGGCCTCGGTGTTTGTTTATTCGCGCCCGTGCAATTTACATGCGGTGTCCTGTTCGTCCTAGGTGTGCGACACGGCGACTCAGCTCGTCGGAACCTCACCCGGGGCCGCCACGAGCACCCTCCTCCCCGCCCCACTGCGTCCAGCCCGCCCGGGGCCGCCGGCGTGGTCTCCACAGGTGAGCGTCTGAGTCTCTCTTTGCTGCTCGCCCACTCGCTCGCTCTTTTTCCCTTTTTTGCTTATTGTTCTGTTCCTTAAACTCCACATGTGAGTGAAGTCACGTGGCATTTGTCTCTCTCTGGTTTATCTCACTTAGTGTTACGTTCTCTGGGTCCATCGCGTCTTCACAAGACATGGCGAGGTCTCATCCTTTCTTACGGCTGAGTAGTGTTCCGGGTGTGCGTGCGTGCGTGTGCGTGCGTGTGCGTGTGCGTGCGTGTGCGTGTGCGTGCGTGTGCGTGTGCGCACGCGTAGGGACGTTAGCACTGCTCCCGTGTTTCGGCAGATTAGCTGTTGCAAATGTCCGGGCGCGTGGATCTTTGGCATCGTTTCTGTCTTGGGGGATAAAGACCAGTAGTGGGATTCCCGGTCCGTGTTCACTTCCGAGGCCCCCACCCTGCGCTCCGGAGCGGCTGCACCAGTGCGTGTTCCCACCTGCAGTGCTCGGGGCCCCCTCCTCTGCCCGCACCTGTGTTGTACTTAGTTCCTGTTTCCTGCTCGGTGTCGTTAGAAAAGCTGCAGTTGTTTGTCTGTGGGCTGCGCCTGTCTTTGGGGGGGTTAGAGAAGGGGTAGCTGTGGGGGCCACACCTCTAGCCTCGGCCGGCCGGTGGGAGTGAGGGGGCGGGGTCTAAAGGGACCCAGCAGGTGCGGACCGGGGGCGGGGGTGTGGGGGGCGGGGGTGTGGGGACGCGGCGGGTGCGGACCGGTGGGGGCGGGGTGTGGGGGGACGCGGTGCGGACCGGTGGGGCGGGGTGTGGGGGACGCGGCGGGTGCGGACCGGTGGGGGCGGGGGTGGGGGACGCGGCGGGTGCGGACCGGTGGGGGCGGGGGGTGGGGGACGCGGGTGCGGACCGGTGGGGGCGGGGTGTGGGGGACGCGGCGGGTGCGGACCGGTGGGGGCGGGGGTGTGGGGGGACGGCGGGTGCGGACCGGTGGGGCGGGGTGTGGGGACGCGGCGGGTGCGGACCGGTGGGGGCGGGGGTGTGGGGGACGGCGGGTGCGGACGGTGGGGCGGGGGGTGTGGGGGACGGGTGCGGACCGGTGGGGCGAGGGTGTGGGGCGCGGCGGGTGCGGACCGGTGGGGGCGGGGTGTGGGGGGACGCGGCGGGTGCGGACCGGTGGGGGCGGGGGGTGTGGGGGGACACAGCAGGGTGTGTCCCCCAGGTGTGAGGGGCAGGGCCTGGTGGGGACAGGGACCGGGTGGCCTGAGTGTCACGGGGATGCGGGTGGCCTGGGGTCTTTGGGCAGCAGGTGCGCCTGGTAGTTTTCTTGGTGCCCGAGAGACGGGCTCACGTACTTTCCGGGCGACCCAGTCAGTCAATGCGTTAAAGAATAAAAACAGCTGAAGAAAAAAAATCCAGTGTATCTTTCGGCACAAGATGGATCCTGAAAAACCTCCAAGCAAAAGTCTTCGTTCTGATGCCACCGTTGGGTCTGTTTAAGAACCGCTGTGCGCCCCCCGCCCCCCGTCAGTCCGGAGCGAAAAGCAGATGACAGAACGAAGAAACCGCTGCCTCGCTCGGCGTTGGGTGGCTCTCGCCGGCGGACTGTCCGGGGGTGACGTGGCTCTTCCCCTCGGACACGGTTTCCATGGCCACCGGGGGCGGGGCTCTCGGGGGTCTCTGCCCCGGCCTGGACCCGAGGGCAGCCCCCCGGCATCACCCGCCGGCCCCCCCCGCCGTGGTCGCCCGTGTGTCCGGCGGCGCCCGTCCCCGCGCTGCCGCTCGGGCTCGTACAGGCGGCGTCTTCGGAATCGGTGCGGCAGGGGACCCGGGCGAGCCAGGGAGGAAGGGCTGCGGCGCCTGCCGCCGGGGCTCCCGCGAGGGCCTGACCACGGTTCCGTGGCTCGCCGCGCAGTAGTGAGCACCTCCTGTATGCCGGGAGAGGGAAGCCGCGCCTGGACCGAGTCGGGCCGTGAGAGCTGGTCTCACGGTCTGTGGGCTGGACCGAGGGGGCCGCAGCCGAGGGGACGCCGTGTTGGACCCCCGGGGGGGAGCCGGGCTCTCCCACGCGGCGCGGGAGGATGGGAGGCGCTGGTCTCCCGGGCGTTCAGTGGCTTTGGTGCCACAGGCAGGGCCGCTCCTCTGGCACGTGGGCCTGTCCTTTCTTGCTGCCCCTTTGCTGGCAGGGTCCACGATCTGGAAAGAGTCAGAGGATAGCGGAGGAGACTGTGCAGGAAAACAAATGACCACAGCGAGTGGTTCGCGATGCGGCGGAGGGAAGGCCAGGCCCCTGGAACTGCCTCCGTTTACTAAGGCTGACAAATTTCATTTGAAGTGTAGAGGGTGAGCCTGTTCCAGGTCAAGGAACCGCAGTTCGTGGGTAATCAGGGAGGCCTTCCTGGAGGAGGTGACGCCTAAGCAGTGTCTCAGAGAGTCCAGCGTCAGTAGGAGCTGTGCAAGGGAAGGGCTGGGGCGCGTCCAGGGCCCAGAACCGGGTCCGTGTGCGGCGGCCCGCTACCCAGAGTGTGGTCGTGGCACTGCCGCCGCCGGCGTCGCGTGGGGGGCGGGGACCCCGGGCGCAAGTCCACGGGTGCTCTCGGCAGGCCCTTCGTTCTCGCGGTGAGGACTGCGGCTCGGGCGCTTTCGTTTCGCCGAATCCGTTGAGAGCCGAGCGCTGGGCTGCGGCCTCCCCACCCTCCGCGGCTTCAGCGGGCGTCCCCCTGGACGAGGACGTTGTGCGCCCCGCCCGGGCCCGGCCACGACGCTGGAGCCGAGCCACGCGCCCGCCCGCCCACTGCCCCGGTCACGTGCCTCACTCCGGCTCCGCGGCCGCGCCGACCCCTCCTGTCCCCGCGGCCCCCGCCGTCGGGAGGTGCCCTGGGCCTTCCCCTGGGGTGACGGACGGTTACGGGTGGGGTCTGCGGCCGCCGCCGCCTCCTAAGCGCGAAGGCGAGCTCACCGTGGGGGGCAGGAGCCGCTGCCCGGTCGACGGCTCTGGGCACCTCGCTGGGACGCGTCTGCCGCGCTTCAGGTTGCGTCACCGTTCTGGCCCTCGTCACGTGTCCAGTTCAGGGTCACGCACGCGTCTCCACCCGCTCGTCACGTCTCCTTTATTCAGTGGATTCGAATCGTTCAGGTTCACACTCACGTTGTCTCCAGCTTGACCAGCGGGAGCCCTGAGTCCTGTGACCCGTCCAGGCACGTGCCCGTGTTCCACGAGCTTCCGGCCGACCTTGGCCCCCCCGGGCCCCCCGGCCCGGGGCCAGCCTTCTCCGCGAGCCCTTTCCTGTGGCGCTGGGGACCTCAGGCTTCCGGAAGCGTAGAGCGGAGAAGGGAGCGGCCGGCGCTGTGTTAGGTGTCAGGCACGTCTGCTGCGCGTGGCCTGCGTGTGGCATGTTCTGACGTACGTCGTGCACCACAGTTACACGCGTGCACACGGAGACACGCACCTCGCCCACGCAGGCATCCCCGTCGTCTGTAGGTTTCCGGAGCCGCGAGCGCCCGTCAGGACGTCTGTTCAGATTCCGTTTCCTCCTTCGGGTGTTCGCAGCGCTGTGGCCCTGGCTTCATGGGTGACATGAACGGGACAGATGCCGGCTGTGTGGACGGGCGGAGGGACGGGCTCTTCCCGAACCCGGGAGCCTGGAGCCCGCCCTCCCGCGTCCCTGGCGGAGGCCCGGCTGGCGCGTATGTCAGTCACAGGAGTATTAATCTCCCTGGGCGCTCAGGCCGCGACGCTCTGTGAATCCTGCCCTCGGCGGGCTACTGCGGCGCAAGTAACTCCGGGCGAGGCGGTCGCCGGGCGGCCCCGTCGGCCCGAGCTCATCGGTCCTCGGCAGATGCGCTGGGCAGGGGTGGTGCCCGCGGGGGGCTGAGTCCGTCCGGGCAGAGGCCGCTGCAGGGAGGTGCCCTCTGGTCACGGCGAGGCCGCCCGGCAAGTTAGGGCTCTGGCCTAGACACAGGCAGTTCAGTCCCCTCCCCGGCCACCCCAGCCTCCCTGCAGGACCCCAGCCACCCTCCCCCAAGCCTGGGAGGGGGTCACCACACCGGCTTGTCCCCACCCCTCACCTCTGCAGCAGCTCTTCTCTCCACCTCTCACCCCTCACCCCTGCAGCAGCTCTTCCCCCCACCTCTCACCCCTACAGCAGCTCTTCCCCCAACCTCTCACCCCTGCAGCAGCTCTCCTCCCCACCCCTCACCCCTGCAGCAGCTCTCCTCCCACCTCTCACCCCTGCAGCAGCTCGTCCCCGCCCCCTCACCCCTGCAGCACCCTCCCCCTGCAGCAGCTCTCCTCCCCACCCCTCACCCCTGCAGCAGCTCTCCTCCCCACCCCCTCACCCTGCAGCAGCTCTCCTCCCCACCCCTCACCCCTGCAGCAGCTCTCCTCCCCACCCCTCACCCCTGCAGCAGCTCTCCTCCCCACCCCTCACCCCTGCAGCAGCTCTCCTTCCCACCCCTCACCCCTGCAGCAGCTCTTGCCCCATCTCATCCTCGCAGCCTCTCTTGCTCCCTGTCTCTCGCCCCTGCACCAGCTCCTGCCCCCTGTGTCTAACCCCTGCCCCCACCTCTTGCTGGCTCTGATTCTTGGTTTCCTCACTATAGGCTGGGGTGGCCGCCCGGCCACATGCCTTCTTCCAAGGACTGCAGGTGTGAGCGTGACTGAGTCTTAGACCGGGGCCTGGTCCATTGGAAGTGCTCCTGTCCGTGGGGGCCCTGTCCCCGTGCTTGGGCAGCACCCGTGTGCTGGCCACCAACCCACCCAGTATCTGGAGACAGGATTCAGGGCCGTCAGGACTGCGGCTCCGCTGGGCCTTCTCCAGTCTCTCAGCTCTCCTGACGCTCGCAGATGGTGGGCCGCTGCCCCCTGCATTGCTGCTGGGCTGGGTCGCCTCTTGAGCGTCTGCCAAGCCCAGTGATGGGGGGACACTGAGGGCAGTGGAGAGAGGGCCTGGGTGCCAGGGGGCACAGGGGCCTCCTCGCTGGTGTCCGATTCACAGTCTGCAAGCCCCTGACCCCTCCTCGAGATCCCGCCGAGCCTGTTTGGGGCCCGGGGAGACTGGCGGGTGGAGCCCTCCCCACGTCGCCGCGGACGCCGGTGCAGCTTGCAGAGCGGATGCGCTTAGCAGGAATGCGCGCAGTTGGGGCAGCGGGACCGTCCCGGGCTGCACAGCTCATCCGTCCTCCCCGGCCTGGAGCCCTGTGCTCCCAGCACTGCCCCTCAGCCCACCGGCCTCTCCCTGCAAAGGCTGAGCCCAGGCCGCTTGCTGGGGGCGGGGGGAGAAGGGCGCTCGGGCCACCAGGTCCCTCTGCCCCCTGGGCTCTGAGTGGGAGCAGGAGGTCTGGGCCTCCGACACGTTTTTATTTTCAGAAAGAAAGTCATTGAGATGAACCCAACTGCCAGAGATTGGGCTCAATTTATTAAGCTTAGATGATTAGTTACAGGGTAATTAAATATCTGATTAAATTAATCCTAAGGTGTTTAAACATTGTTTTGCAAAGAACGTTCGCTAGTTAATTAGAGTGGCTAAACGCAGAATTAAGCAGTGCGGGGGTGTGGGGGGACGAGGCATGGGGCTTGTTCCTCGGAGGCTCTTCCCGGGGGTCTCCGCTCTCTGTGTCCCCATCGGCACATCTGTGCAGGGAGGAAGGAGCCTTCAGGGAGCCCAGGCAGGACGGGGGTGAGGACATGGGGTGCGTGAATGTGAGATGAGGCACGCAGCGGCGGGGCTGCGGGACGTCACAGGGAGGGGTGCAGTTCAAAGGAAGGTGAAAAAGGCCAAATGTTTGGTGACAGGTGTTTGCTGAGCGTCCAGAAACAATGGGGCACAGGGCACCCTGATCAAACAGGCCAGCCGGGCTCCTCCCCGCCCCCCACGCCCCGTTCAGGGCGTGATGTCGTTATCTGCAGAGATGGCGCTCTTCCTGAGCTTTCGTTCGGGGGAGGTCAGCGTCTCTTCCTGAGTTTTGGGGGGCTTGATTGTTTTCAGCTCAAAATAATCTGCACGCCAGCTTGGCCCAGCTTGGGGCCTCTGTTCTGAGCCCCGGCAGGGGTCTGGGCAAAGCAGAGGCTGGGGGACACTGGGTCGGGGACAAAGCTGGGTCCAGGGTGGTGGCACGGGGCCAGGAGGTGAGGGCACCGAGTGCGGACGGCGCTCACGAGCTTTGTCGGGGGTCCTGGGGGAAGAGGCGGGGCAGCGACTGGAGGGAGGTGGATCCGGGTGCCAGGATGTTCGGAGCGGAAAACACAAGCACGGAGCGTGTTCGCGCTGTCGGCAGAGACCCCGCACGAGGCCCTGGCGGGCGCAGGCTCCCTTTTACCTTCTGTGTCGCCTCCAGCTGTGTTTCTTCTGCGCCCAGGGTCCTGGGCCTCCCGCCGCCCTGGTCAGCGCCCCCCCCGGGGTAGGGTCACCTGTGAGCCCCCGACCTGCCCCGTGTGCGCGGGAGGGCGTGGCGGGGGCACAGACCAGCTGCTCCAGCGACAGCGCGTCTGTCAGAAGAGCCACTGTCCTCGCCAGGCTCTCCCCACTTGTGCACCCGCGGGCTCCGGGGCCCTGGGCCGCTCACGTCCCTAACTCGGGGGGGGACAGCACTCCCCCCCAGGCCGGAGCGTCTCTGCACTGCTTTGGGAACTAGCCTCTCGGCTCCACCCCCCACGGCTGCACCTGTCCCTCCTAGTGCCCCCAGGGCCGCCCCCTACTCAGAACGCGGTCAGCTAGCCTTCTCCCCCACCTCGCCCCCCTCACCCGGCCTGGGCCCCTGTAGCGGGGCTCCCCCAGTCCCCCTGTGCTCCGCTGGACCTGGGGTGCTGCGGCCGGAGCTGCAGATGCTCCTGGGGACAGGGCAGCCGACCTCCCCCAGAGCCCTTATAGCGGCCCAGCCGCCCACCGCCCGGCTCGGCATCACCGAGGGGATGAGAATGTTCGGCTTGCTTTGTGCAAATTAAAACGGGGTGAGGGCAGCCTGACCCCTACCCAGCCTGACAGCCCTGCAAGTTCCACGTGCCCGGAAGCTTCATGTTACTTCAACCAGGTGCACACTTAACTCCCTTGTGTATAGGGGTTTGAATTCTCTAATTCGAGCTTGAGTGGGGAGGAGGCTTCTCACAGGAAGGCAGTGCGGGGTGGGAAAGAGAACTTGGGGTCTAGGATCAAGGTGGGGCTCCTTGGGTAATGTCGACCCTGCTGTTCGTCAGCCGCGTGCACGGTACGCAACGTGTCCGTCCGTGCAGCTGTAGAACGGGACCACTGATGGTAGCCCCTTTCTGTCTGCCCCGTGGCTTGGACGTGAATTCAAGCGTGTCTGCAGGAACGTTTTGGAAACCTGTGGCCTCGGGAGCGTGGGGCGAGAAGGGGACTCGTGGCAGCGGGAGTGGTGTTTCCCAGGGGCCGGCCTGTGCTCCGCCCGGACCGCGGGGGGCAGCAACCGCGCTGGCGACTCGGAGCAGAACAGGGTCCGCCGCACCCCGCCAGCACAGCAGAGAGAGAGCCCCCAGGGAGCGGGGCGGGGGTCTGCAGGGGCGCCCCACGGGAGGGAGGTCGGGGAGGCGGCCGCGGGAGGGAGAAGCAGCGCTCTGCCGGGTGCAGAGCAGGGGGGCTCCCTTCCCACTTGCACTTGCGCCTCCGTTAAATTCTAGCCGGAAGTGCCTCGTTCTCCTTTCAGAGACAGAGCGTGTGCAGTTACTTCTCCGGTCTTTGCAAGTTTCTAGAGCCACTCGTGCTGCTCGGTGCTGTTTGACCACCGCCCCGAAGCGCTTAGGGGCCGAGGGCGTCCTGTCTGGACACCTTTCACCTGCGTGCGAGCCGGCGCCGGGGCGGAGGGCTTTCCCTCTGCCCTCAGGGCCCTTCCAGCTGGTCTGGCATCAGGGCGATGGGAGACGGACGGACTGACTGGAGTGAGTCCAACAGAAGTTTGGTCACACGCGTGCCCCCTGCTTACATCTGACGGACCGAGGACAGCGGGGCAACTCCTGGAGATGGCTGAGGCTGTCACCTTAGGTACCGTCTCTGGCTAAAGACAGAGGGTGGGGGTGGGGGTCTGCTGTGGCCAGCGGCCGGGGAAGCACAGTGAGGAGGGTGGGGCTCGCAGGCAGGTTTACGTCCATGCCTCCTGCACTGATGAGAGTCACCCCGTCTTCCCAGCACGCAGGGAGACACCCCTACAGACGAGAGCCCCTTCGACACGGAAGGGAAGCTTCCTGGGGGCTTTCAGAGCCCCTCTCGTGTCCGCGTTTTCTTAAAAACCAGCAGCTTAACATAATCACTGTGCCAGAGAGGCGGGCTCTGGGGCTGCGGAATCTGCTGCCCTGCGCTGGTCACCACCCAGCCGCGTGGCTCCGGGGCCTTCGGGACCAGAACACGCCTCCCTCGCCTGACGGCAGGATCCCATGACAGTGGGGGGGTGGGGGGGGACGGGAGGCAGGTGGGGCCCCAGCTCTGCCGCTGGGGGGGACTTTCCATGACCCGTTATGGGAAGGACAAAGGAAGAGGTGCAAAATCGTGCTCATAGCTGCCCGGGAAATAACGTGCTAACACACAACCCTTTACAACGAAGGAAAACTTAACGAAAGGATCTCCCACAGGAAAACACACGGGTCAGAAAAGGACCAGCCCTGGCAAGGTAGCTTCAGAACGAGGAGCAAAGACAAATCCGTTATCGGGCCGTGGACAGCGCGTGGACAGTAATTAACGAGCACACAGCCAGGTTCCTCAAAGGTTTAAGGTAGTTCAGCGTGGTCTTGTGGACATTCTGGTTAAGTCAGGAAGGCAGGAGGGAGTGAACAGGGGTGGAGCCGATGCAAGAACCGTGGCGTAGGTCGCGGACACAGAGGAATCCGCAAAAGTCCGCGAACGAGAGCGGGAAGGATGAAGGCCGAGCGTGAGCGCCAGTGGGCCTGGGCGCCAGCCGGACAGTCTAACGAAAACACCAGCGTCCAGCAGGAGGGGGCCCTGAGCCACGGGGAGAGCGGGCCGCCAGGCTACCGTGATTTGCAAACACGGCCGCCCTCGAATCAGTCCCAGCAGGACCTTCCTGGACGCAGTGGATTCTGGGGAAGCACACAGATGCCGATTTCAGAGGACACTTGAAGAATAGAAAGAGCGAGTCACAAAGCCTCGCCTGCTCGACGTTAGAGCGCTTCATAAAACAGTAATTAAAAAGTAATGAAACATGCATGGTGTTGGGAAACCAGGCTGCGGGAAGAATGTAATTTAGGCTCCCCCCCGCCCCCAAACGCAGAGGCCTCACAGAGCGAAGGCTCTTTTATGAAAGATAGAAAAGTCAGCACAAAGTGAAATATTTATCATCCTCGTGAAGACAGACGGCTCCAGACTTGAAACATCGCAGGAGCCCGCAGGGGGAGGCACGGGCGGGGGCACGAGACCAGAGTGGAGACCCCTGCACGACGGGGAGACGCAGGGGGAGGCGGCTCCAGCTGGGGCACGAAGGGGCCGTGGCTGTGCCGAGCCAGGGCCCCTTACAGTTGGTAGGAGGGGAGACGCGACGGCCTGTAGACGGTAGGCACCGTGTCCGGGGACACCGGCCGCGCCGGGAAGACGCCGAGCCTTGCTGGTCATCGGGGCCATGGCTGCAGGGGGGCCGTGTGCCCCCCGTGAGCGTGGAAAGGCATCCCCCCGGACGCATGCGCTGCCAGCCGCCCCGGGGTGCGGGACGCGGGGTGCGGGTGAGCCCGGTGGTCTGTAGCACCCAGTGCGCAGCATCGGTCCCGGGCCCGGTCAGCCCACCCCTGGAGGGAGGGCTGTCCGCGGGGTGTGCTGGGTGCTGGTGGTGATGGCGGTGACCCCAGCACCTGTAACGGGGTGGCGTAGGCCCTTGGGCAGCCGCGCGGTTTCCTCTCGTGCGGCTGCTGAGTTTGATTATAAAGCCGGCGTGGAAACACGAATGAGGTGTGCCGCGTGTGTGTTAGGAGGACGGGAAACCCCGCGGACGCACAGTCACACGCGTGCGACACTGGCAGTGGGGGAAAGCGCATCTCTGGACAGCGGCTAGAGCTGTGTCAGGCTGCGACTTCAGTGGCTTGCTTGTCACTGCTGTTTTCACCGGAAGCACCGGCCGATGCCTCCATGACCGACCCCTCCCCACCCACAGCCCCTTCCCTGCGTCGGCCTGGGCGCCCGGGCCCTGCTGTCCTCCTCCGACGTGAGTGCGTGTCTGCACCCCTGGGCGCACGGCCGGCCGGCAGCGTCTGGGAGCCCAGGAGGCCTCTGCGCATCCACCACCTCTGTGGGACCCGACTGTCCCCCACAGTGGCTGCGGCAGGTCCCCCAGTGACCGGCTCTGTCTGGTGACCAGGCTCTGCCAGGACACCCGGCCGCAGCTCAGAGCCCTCAGCCCGAGCCAGCAGGGAGCCTCTGGGTCCCACCTGGAGCCAGACTCACAGCTCACAGACCCCGGGCAGGGGTGGGCGCAGGGAGCCGGGGCCCCTGCCCTAGCTCCAGCCCTCCCACCCCCGCCTGCGGGCACCCCACACTCCTGCCTCCGGGAGCTGCTGAGGTGTGTGCACGTGTGCGTGTGTGTGTGTGCGTGCTTGTGTGCCTGTGTGTGCACACGTGTATGTGGTTCCTCTTACCCTCCCCCGCTTCCTGCCACGGGCATTTCCTGGTTGTGCCCTCCGGCCTGGCGTCTGTGGGCCTCGACCATTAGCTCAGGGCTTGTAGTCGCCGCCCCTCCCCCCAGGACCCCTGCTAAAGAGTCGCGCACACAAAGCAAGGACCGCCAGGCGGACAGCACTTTACGGTGCGCAGGCGGCTTCGCACTCCGTTGCTGTCTGTGCCCTTCGTCCTCACAGGGACTGTGTCTGCTCCAAGCTGATCTTAATCCTGAAACCGACTCCGCTCCCCCCCCCCCTGCAAAAACCTCAGTCCTCTAGGTGCATCCTGATGTTTGCAGATTCTCCTGAAGACTCAAGACTGGGGAGAGCGCAGGGAGAGAGCGCGGGGGGCGGGGGTCCTGGGGCTGAGGGGTCCTGTCCCGAGTGGAAAGCCCGGCCACCGCGGGGCACCGATCAGCTGCGTTTGTCCCATGCAGGACGGGGACGTGGGGCCCAGGCCCGGTGTCCCCGCGAGCGAGCTGCACACCCGGGCTCCTGGGGGTCTGCAGCGCCTGCTGAGGGGGCAGGAGAGTCTTCCAGGGGGTCACACTCCCTCCCGGCCGGGCTGCTGTCCCCTCCAGGCGAGTCCCACACGGCCGCCTGCCTGGCAGGTGTCTCTGGGTGACGCAGCGTGGGCCGCCTGCCTGGCTCTGCGGAGGAGCCCTTGTGTCACGCTCACTGTGTCCGGGGTCGTCGGCGGCTCCGCAGGGAGTCCGTCCCCACGGCTCCCTCACACGTCACTCATATCGCCTCCTGGTCGGGGGCCCCAGCTCCCCGTTCTTTTGTTCTGGAAATGTCCCTGCTCGCAGCCCTGCGTCCTGAGCAGGCGCCCTGGCCAGCGGCCCCTGCGTCTGGCAGGGGTGCCGTGGGGCGGGCCGGCCCTTCCTGGGGATGTTCACAGTCACACGTGGGACCACACCCTGGAGCTGCGTCCTGTGCCGGGAGACGGGGGGCTGAGGATGCGTCCACGCGTCCCGGCCGCGTTTCTCAGAAGTGCCAGGTGCCCAGGGGCCCGGGGAAGGGGACTCGAAGGTCGGCCCCCAGACCAGCTTCGGTCTGGCAGTTAGGAACCCAGACCCAGGACAGCGGCCGCGTCTGGACCCAGGACACGGGCCAGGAGTGGACGATGGAGTCTGTCCTCTGCATGGAGACTCTGTACCCGCTCCTCCCCACCCCCGCCTCTGCTCCTCCTCAGCCTCACCTCCGCCTCCCCTCACCTGGGCGTTTGCACACCTGCTCCTGACCTCTTCTCTCATTCGCATGTGAGGCCGCTTGGTCCTTTTATTCCCGCCGCGTGAGGCACAATAAGCAGGACCCCTTGCTGGTGTGCGGTTTGCTCGGCCTGCCCGCGCTCGCCCACGAAGCCATCGGCGCCCAGGACAGTGAGTGCACCGTCGCCCCGAAGCTCCCCGGCGTCGCCCCACCTCCGGCCGACCATGCCCTCCGCCACTGTAGACGGTCCACGTTTTCTGTCCTACGAGAGCGTGCCGTCCCTTCTTCCCTTGGGCTTGAACCCTCCGTGGGGCACCCGCCTCGGTTCTTGGCCGAACCGAGCCGTCCCACGGGCACATGTGGTGAGCACCGGGCTGTTTCGGGTTCGGGGCAATTACAAGTAATGCAAGCATGACATTTACCGCGAGTCATCGTGAAGCCACCGTCCCGCGTTTTTCCTGGGTACAAACCAAGGGGGTAGAAGGGCCAGATTTTATGGCAGGTACGTAATTGACTTTCTTTGTAACTGAAATGCTTCCTGAGATAATTATGGGTCCACGTGCAGTTTTAAGAAATAACAGAGCCAGTGTTTTCCCCACTTTTCTCCAGTGATGATGATCCGTAAAGCCGACCTGTAATATCACAAGCGGGTGCACTGCACGCATCGGGTCCCCCCAGGGCTGCCCGTGCTGATCTGTGGCTCGTCCACCGCCCCGGACGTGACCTGTCCATCATGAGAACAACCCCCTCGTGCCCTTCATGACCCGAGCAATCGCTCACTGGCTCTCCATTTCCGTCCCTTGCGAGTGTCACACAACTGGATCCGTACAGCGTGGTCCGTGGCCGGGCTGCTTCCCTGGAGAGCCTTCCGGGCATCGTGCGCGTCGGTCCTGGGCTCCTGTCTGGGGCTGAGCGGCACCCATGCTGGGGGTGCCCTGACGGCGCATCTGCCCAGGGGCCTCCAGCTCCACCCCCGTCTGTGAACAGGTGCGCACTGTTTTCTGCAGACGCCCTCACGTCTCCGGGGTGAAAGGCTACGCGTGCACTTGCTGGGGGGCCGCCAGTGGTCTGCGCGTGGCCTGGCGTGTGGGGCGACTGCGGTGGCACAGTGCTGTCTCCCCGAGCCCTCGGCTGGCGTTTTCCCGACAACTGACGACGTGTACCATCGCTTCGTGCTCTTCTCGTTCACGTATCATCTTCAGTGAGATGTCTAATTACGGGTTTGGGCTCGTTTTCTACTTGGGTTGCTTGCTTGTTCTTTGCCGTCGAGTCTGAAGGTTCTTTCTCCATCGCAGGCCCGAGTCCTCTGCGAAGGGTGGTTTGCAAACGCCTCCTCCGGTCCGCAGCTCGCCCTTTCCTCCGTCCTCGCGTCCTCCGCGCCCCGGCCTTCCCGCTTCCCTTCCCTGAGCCCCGCTGTCTGCCTCGCCTTAGGTCTCCAAAGTTTTCTCCTTTTTTTTTTCTCTAAAAATGTTACGGTTTTGCATTTTAATCGAATCCCGGGTTGCATTTTGAGTTAATTTTTGTACGAGGCATGTAGTGTTGGGAGGTTCAGTTTCTGCCCATGAATGTCCTTCCCCCACAGACCTGCCTGTGCGCTTCCAGCAAACATCAGTGGCTTGTGGGCTGTGTTCTGGCTTCTGGGTCCCTCCCACTGATCTGTCCCCCACGGATGCCATTACTGTCACCATGGTATCAGACAATGACCCCCCCTTCCTCTGGAGATAGCTTTAATTATGCTGGGGTCTGTGACTCACCTTGCTGGTGGTGTGACAGGTCATTAAACCCATAGATGGGGGGCGCCTGGGTGGCTTAGTCGGTTAAGCGTCCGACTTTCGCTCAGGTCATGATCTCGCGGTTCGTGGGTTCGAGCCCCGCGTCGGGCTCTGTGCTGACTGCCAGCTCAGAGCCTGGAGCCTGTTTCGGTCTGTGACTCCCTCTCTCTCTGACCCTCCCCTGCTCACGCTGTCTCTCTCTCTTTGTCTCTCCTAGAAATAAATAAAACATTAAAAAAAAAATTAAAAAAAAAATAATAAATAAACCCATAGATGGAAGGGGTCATTTGGCTTCGTTACACGAATACGGCTCGTCTGTCCATTTCTCCGCGTCTTCGTGGCGTCTCGGTCGGCACGTTGTCGCTTTCAGCACAACGACCCCGTGCACCTTTTGTTAAACACACGCCTAGGATTTCGTCACCTCTGAGTTGGTCGTACATGGCCTGTGCTTTCCATTTCAGCTCCAACACATGCGTCGTTAGTGTACAGAAACGGAATGGGTTCCTGTAGCCGGAGAAGGCGCTGAGCCCGTGTATTACAGCGTCCTGTGGTTTCCTGAGAGGGCTGCGCAGGGAATCACCTCTGCACACAGACACGGTTCACTTCTCCCTGTCCGGACGGAACGTGTCTCGTGTGCGAGCTCCTTGCTGGGACCTCCGGCACCGAGCCAGGCAAGTGCGGGGACATCCGTGCCTTGTTCCTCGTCCTCGGGAGAAAACACGGTGTTTTTAACCGCTAAATACAATGTGAGCAGTTGCTCCTTTTGTAGCTGCTTTTTATCGGTGAGGCACCTCCGTTCTCTTTCTGACTTCCTGGTTTAAACACAAACTGAGTGAGTGTTGGATTTTGTCGAGTGCTTTTTCTGCATTGATACGATCATTAGATATTTCTTTAGTTTGTTGATACCATGGATCACATCGATTTTTTTCAATATTCAACCAACCCTGCAAACCTGGAATAAATTCCATTTGGTCGTGATGTGTAGTGGCATCGACCTCCATAATGCTTCGCTGAGACTCGTTGCCCCCGAATTCATGAGAGAGATTAGTCTGTATCTGTCTTCCTTTCTTTGGACTTCGTCTGCGCTTTGGTATCAGGGAAACGGTGGCCTCATAAAATGAGCTGGCAGGGGGCGCCTGGGGGGCTCTGTCGGTGGAGTGTCCGACTTTGGCTTCAGTCATGATCTCACAGTTTGTGAGTTCGAGCCCCACGTCAGGCTCTGTGCTGACGGCTCAGAGCCTGGAGATTCTGTATCTTCAGATGCTGTGTCTCCCTCTCTCTCTGCCCCTCCCCCACGCGTGCTCTGCCTCTCCCCTCCCCTCAAAAATAAATAAACATTAAAAACATTTTTTAAATAAAGCGAGCCGGCAAACACCGGGCCAGGGTTGCCGCCTGGAGGAGGCCCGTGCCCCGGAAAGCACTCTGACCCCCTGCTGTAGTGCGCGGACGCCCCCATTTATTCACATAACCTGGCAGAATATTCTCGAATGAATCACAGTGTGACAGTTACATTCTCTAAACCGCACTGGAGAAAGGATTATGGTATTTACCGCGGGGACAGGAAGATTGATTCTCGCCCTGAAGATCTGCCAGGTTCTTGATTTAGGGAGGCAGGGATCAGCACAGGTTAGCTCTGATTTATATCAGCTCTGTCCCCCCACGGCCTCCTCCCGGGGCCCGGGGACACTTGGGCGGGGCCGTCCTGCGGGGTCCCTGCACGGAGGCCTGGGGTGCAGGCACAGACCGCGGCCCGCTGCCGCCTCCCACTGCGCCCCAGGTGCTGACCCTGCCCAGCGGCCGCGAGGCCTCCTGGTGGGCCCCTGGCACCCGGCGCCGGTCCCCGGGCGTGACCGACTCCCTCCTGCGCTGAGGCAGCAGCAGAGGCCGGAGAGCGTCCCCGCCCTTGGGCACCTCCGACCCCTGGCGGTCCCGTGTGGCCGGTGGGCTGAGCTGCACGGAAGGGGAGTGTCCACCCCTCCCCGCCTGCCGTGTCCACATTTCCTCAGAGCCAAGCGTGGGGCCTGGAAAGTGCTGTGACCCCATCAGCGTGCGCTGACCTGAACACGACCCTTGGGAAGGAGCCTCCGGCTGATGGGGCCCCGGGTCCTTCCTTAGGGGTCACTGAAGGGTCACTGGGTGGTCAAGACCCTTCAGCCTACACGAGAGGTTTGGAACTAGTCATGGACTCGGCTCCTCTGGGGGGTGGGGGTGCTCGGGACTCGCCTTCCCCGCCCCAGCGCCCGGCAGCCCCCCCAAAGCCTGCCCCCAGACCCCTCCCCGCCTAGCTGGGTTCCACAGTGCTCGGCTTTGTTCCGGGCTCCTCCGCACCCTCCTCCAGGGCCTCTGCGGCCCTGCCTCGACCCCCGCCCCTTCCCCGGTGGACGCTGCCTGAGTCCGCCCTCGCCAGCCTGTGGGACACAGAGGAGAGGGTGATGCACAGGTGTCCCGGCCCCGAGAGTTGGGGCAGGTCTGCATGTGGCTCAGGGTCTCAGCTGACTTCCTGCAGTGGCTGTGACGTCACCTGCCCTTGATGACAACATAAAGTCACACTCCAGCACCCGGTTACCAGCGCCCGTGAAGCCACCTGCTGGCCCAGGGTCCCCACAAGCTGGCTGTGCCCTCCGGCGCCGGGCCCGGCGGCCCTTCGGGGGGCTCGGGGCTGTGGCGGCCCTGGGCTCCACGCCTGTGCCCGCTCACTGCAGCTCCCCGACACCACGCCCAGGCCTTTCCTGGACCCCGACTTCCCTGCCCAGGAGCCCACAGCCTCCGTGGGTGGGGCTGCCCCCCGGTGCCCAGGCCCAGGACCCTCCCCGGGGGCCCAGCCAGCCGGCGGCAGTGCGCCCGCAGTGAGGACGCCCACACCCCCGCGGGGGCCCCGCTCTGCCCCTTGACCCGGGCCCCCCGTCCACTGCTTCCCTGCGCCCGCCTGCCCGTCTGCCCGCCTGCCCGTCTGCCCGCCTGCCCCCCCTACCCCCCCCGACCAGCATGGGGGCCGCGCAGCTGCTCCGGGGCAAGAGCGTTTACTTCTCTGCGGCTTCCCGTGCGACGCGGCTCCGCGCCTGAGCCCGGGGTGCGGGGCAGGACCGTCCTGGCTGCCGGAGCGCCTGCCTGCGCCTGGGCTCAGTGACCCCACGGTTTCCTCCGAGAACCCGTGAAGCTCCTCGTGGTGATTTTCCTAAAACGAAGGCAGGTGAACCCTAGATCCGTCTCACGTTGTAAAGCTTCCAACACAAGGGTCAGGAAGCCTCCCCTTGGCACTGCCGGCGGACGTCTCCGGGGGTCCGGCTTTGCACGCCTTTCGGGACGGGGAGCTCCCTCCCTCCCGGCGGCTCTGACGGAGGCCGCAGCACAGCTGGTGCAGCCGGAAGTGACCGCGGAGCGCGAGCACGCAGAGGAAGTCGCCGCAGCCCCGGGGAGCAGACCCCGAGGGGCCCGGGACACGCGTCTCTTCCGGGAGTAGATCCGGCGAGGGGAGGGCCAGCTCAACACGCTGACCGTGAGGACAGCCCGGGGGCTCCTGGGGAGGGCCCGCGGCAGCAAGGTAACGCTTTTCCAGAACTTTACCAAAGTGGTTTTTGAATTTAGAAATATTCACGTGAATTAGAAGTCTATCTCTTTCGAGAATTACAGTAACAATGGCTCATGAGACTGGGCGTGGAAGTGTCCGAAAACAGGGCCTAGAAACACAGAGGTCGAAGCCAGGGAGAGACAGCTGGACGGAGAGAGGGAGGGATGGCCAGGGCCTGAGTGTGTGTGAGTGCTAGTGCGTGTGCACGTTTGTGTGAGCGTGTGTGCACGTGCGAGTGATTGACGGTGTGCACGTGCAAGTACGTGTGCAAGTGTGTGCGTGTACATGCGTGCGAGTGCCTGTGTGTCAGTGCGTGTGCCTGTGTGTGAACCTGTGTGAGTGCGAGTGTCTGCATTCTGCGAGCTGCGCTCTGACGCCGCGCAGGGCACATGCGGGGAGGGTGGGGACAGGTGGCCCCTGGTGAGGACGACAAGCTGAGCCGAGCAGGCGCAGGCGGTGACGCGGCAGGAGGGAGGCTGGGGACCAACGAGTCCCCGTCCCTTGAGGCGGGTGGGCTGGACCCGCCCAGCCCCAGGTGGGCCCACCCCCAGTTGAGGAACGAAGCTCGGCTCTCTCTCGTCCCCAAGAATTCGCCCAGAATAGAGCCACGCGGAGAGGTGGGCGGTGACATGTCAGCAGAAGGAAGAGGCCAGGAGGGGCCCGGGCCCAAGCCACCGCCGGAGGGACAGCCCTGCCCCCGAGGGGCCTGGTGGTGGGGGCGCCTCGGGGAGGGAAGGACCCACGCCCTGCGCTCCCGAGAACGCTGTGGCGCCCCTCCCTGTGGCCCCCACACCCTCCGTCCATGCTCGGAGACAGAGGCCCCAGAGCTGGAAGCCAGGTCCCCAGCTGTGTGGGACCGGCACCCCACGCAGGGCCAGACCCGCTATCCGAGTGGCCTTGGGCGGTATGATCCGTGTTGGCGTCTTCAGCAATTTTCAAAATATTGCCAATTGATCTGTTTTTAACAGAAGCGTTCCCTCCCACTGTGCCATCTGCATCACTGACTCGAGACAGCGCCTCTGCCCCAGGGCCTGCCGACCTCTGTGGGGACACGGCGACGGGGCTCGGACTCCGGCCACCGGAGCCGAAATCCGTGATGTCTTGCCCACGTGGGCTCACAGGCGCGTCAGCCGCTCCGGCGTCTGCACCCCACAGCGCCTCCAGGACGTACGGGCTCAGCGAATGAGGTCTGGTTCTGGGAGCTGGCACGGAGGTGGTTAGACAGCGAGGCTGTTAATTAAAAGTGAAAACGTAATTACAGTGGAAAGGGCGGGAGTGCGTTGAGCTGGACCCCCGCTGTCCGTGCAGATTGTGCGCAGGGTCTCCCGCGTCGTGGGTGAGGGCGAGAGGAGCCGCCCCCTGCGAGCAGCGCCTTCAGGGCAGGGCAGGGGAGGGGAGGGGAGGGGCGGGGCACAGCCTGGAAGCACAGCCACCAGTGGGGTGCCCGCCGCGTCTAGCCAGTGCCCGTGACCCTGAGAGACGCCAGGTACCTCTTCCAGGAGGGGTCAGGACCACCCAGCACCCAGTACCTGTGCAGCCCCGGCTCGTTTTCGTTTCTCGGGGGCCTCAGTCCTCTGATGAGCTGACCAGTGGTCAGTGGAGGCCTTGGGGTCGGGTCCCCTCCAGGGTGCCCTTTCTGACCTGTGAAACCGCCAAGGCATTAACGAAGCCTGGCCGCTCCCGAGAGAAGGGGACTTCAGCCCACCTGGGTGACCGTGGGCAGGTTACTTCCGGTGTCTGTGCCTCGGTTTCTCCATCCACAAAGTGGGAGTTGGACTCCGCTTGCCTCAAGTGGCTGTGCAGACCCGGACGACGGCGGCCGAGGGGTCTGGGCGCCACGCCGGGCCGCACGTGCCGACTGGCCAGTGGTAGCGCCGCTGTCTCACCTGTGACGTGCCGGGCCCCTGCTCCCGCGCGTGCGCCCGTCCGTGCGCGTCCGTGCTGCCGTCAGCGCAGAGCAGAGCGAGCAGGTGTGAGGACCCAGGTGGCTTCCTGCCCCTGGAGTCGGGCTGCGTCCATCCTGGGAGGCGCTGCCGGCGGGTGGGGGGTGGTGCTTTCATGGGCCTAGAGGAGCTGGAGGAAGGGGAATTATTAGCCCAGAGTTCCCAGCTTCGGGCAAGGCTGCCCTCCTGACCTTCCGGGGGCCTGTTTCAAGGTCGCGCTCCTGCAGTTGTGGAGCCAAGGCCCGTCGGGTGTCAGGGCAGCTGGTGACTGGGGCTCGCGCCGCAAGGGACTCCATTTGGAGCGTGAGGCTTCCTTCTGACACTGTTCGGTGTCCGAGGATGGGGGAGCGTCTGGGGGCGGGTGAGGCCCCCTCCCCACCCCCACCCCACCCCCACCCTCTCCAGTCTCCTCCTCCACCAGGCCGTGCGTGTGGGGTACCGGCCTGTGTTCATAACCGTCACTAACCTGGACGTTTGCTCACACGCCCGTCCTTTGTCATCTCCCGTTACGCGTCCTGTTTCTGTCGTGGCTTCTGCGAATCAAATTTAATTTCCCACCGAAAATGTCCAGAGATTTCTGGGGGGCAGGACCCTGACAATGGCTCTCAGGACGCCGTGTGGGAAGCTGGCTCTCCTGTATCTGGGCGGGGACCGGATGTCCCTGGGACAGGGGAGGCTTCACGCTTGTCTGCTGGGCTCCTGCAGGGTGACCAGGGCGGCTCTGGGCCCGTCGCCACCGGCCTGTGCAGGGGCGGGGGGGAGAAGGGGCGTCACAGATGCGGGAGACCCAGGCTGCCCCCTGCTCTGGGGGTGCCGCTCCTGACAAGTGGGCGCCCAGGGACGTGGGGAGAGTGCTTGCAGGGCTCCGCTCTGCCACTGCCCTGATCTGGCCTCTTACCCACCCCGGGAGCCTTGTCTGCAGAATGCGGACACGGCCCCTCACGGGTCGACCCCCGTGTCCAGGCTCTCAGGTCCATTTGTTGGGTCAGAGTTTGAATCCACACCTAACCAGGGGTTGGACACGTTTGCAAAAGGGTCGCCGGTGCACGGGGCCATCGGTCAGTGCCGGTTTCCCAGGATTTCAGGGGAGGGGGGTGTCTGCACTGAAACCCTCACAGAGCAGCGAGTCTGCCAGGGCTCATCCGGTTGCTGCAGCCTGGCTGTCACCCCAGGGACACGGGCCCACTGTCAGGCACCAGCCTGTGAGACACACAAGGCATCTGGGATCTGCGGGGCTGGACCCCAGGAGGGCCTCCCGGGGTCCCTGGGTTGTGCAAACGGGCCACAGGCGCACACGGGGTCCCGCGGAGGAGGCAGCACGTGGGTGGCGGGCAGGGCCACAGAAGGCGAGGCCACGGAAGCCTCTTCTGTCATGATCAGAAGACTGGCAGTTGCGACTCTGACTGTGGGTTCTCCTGCCCCGGACGCTGATTCAGCGCCTTCCGCTGGGACTGGGGGTCCCGTCTTGACGATCGCTGTTCCTCAGTAGTGAGCCGTCCCCACACCCTCCCTGCGTCCCCGTCGGCCTCCTCCGGGGCTGGGAGGAGGCGGCCCTGCCTGAGAGGCTCACAGTGGCCACATCTCGTGCCTCAGCCACGTGCAGCCCTGGGTCCAGCTCTCCTCTCAGACCTGCAGTGGCTGGTGAGGCCTCGTCTCCCCGCTGGTAAGGAGCCCTTCACAGCGGGCATACAGGGTGCGGGGGTTCGGGGGGGGCGGCCATCATGTCTGCCTCCGCCAGGCGGTCCAAGGGCCTGTTTTGTGACTCCATGTCAGTGCTCTCAGCACCTGATGGTGGTCAGGCGAGGGTCGCATCCCGCCCCCGCTAACGCCGCCGGAGACCACGGGAAGCACACGCTTCTGGCAACCACGAGGTGTCCCAGTGCGTCCAGAGGGTCCTGGCTTGTCCCTGGGGCTCGGGGCCGAGTTAGGCAAGGGGCCTGTGTGGTTTGCTGTCCCGACATCTTTTCGGGGCCCCCGAGCCCCCAAACAGGTAAAGCAAAGCCTGAAAACGTTACGGGGAAGGTGAGGAGTCGGCGGGTACCGTGGGTCATGCGTGTGCGAACGTTATGTCTGAGCGGCGCCCAGAGAGCTCCCGGGAAAGGGGGGAGTCACGTGTGCCGCCCCGTGGCCGGCCTTACGAGCGTGCCTGGGGGCCACGGGAGGCTGTGGAGCTGGGCTGCTGAATGGAGGGGGGTCAGCGCAGAGGACGAAAGGCTCCCCGACGTGTCCTGGGTCTTGCCACCTCTGCGCCCCTTCCCGCCTCCCCGGTGGCGCGGCGTCAGCCGAGTGCGTGTGCGCGCACCATCCCCCCGGCACGAGCCCGCGGGAGGCGGCTTCTCACCCGGCCAGTGAGGTCGGAGGACGCGGCTCCGGGGTCCGCGGCCGTGTTCCCGGGGTCCCCCCGCTGCTCCGAGGAGGCGGAGCTTCAGGCCTCGTGCGTCGGAACAGACCCAGCTGGGCAGGGTCGTGTCCCGTCGGTGCGACCTGCCTGCCTCCTCCTGTTACAGTCGCCGTAAGAAGACACCCGCCCTTTAGACAACATAGGCGCAGACGGGCCACCAGGCATCTGACCCCCGTTCCCAGGCCGCGCGGGCCTCCGCAGCCCCGACCCCGGGCACGCCTGGTAGGGAGGGGGGCGTGAGCCGGCCGGCGTCCACGAGGGCGGGAGTCCTCCCCCCACCGGAGGGCCCTCCCCGCCCCCGCAGGGCCCTCCTCCCCCCCCCGCGGAGCCCTCCCCCCCGGAGCCCTCCTCCCCCCCGCGGAGCCCTCCCCCCCAGAGCCCTCCTCCCCCTGCAGGGCCCTCCTCCCCGCCCCCGCAGAGCCCTCCTCCCCCCTGCGCTGCCCTGCCCTCTCCTTCCCCCTTCCCTGTCCACGTGTGCATCTGTGTGTGTGCACGTGGGATCCTGGGTCAGGGACGAGTCATCCCTGGAGAGGGAGGGAAGGTGTCACCGTCTGCACGAGGTGCTGGAGGCCGAGGCCCCGCAGGGAGACCCGGCCCCTCCCGGACACTCAGGCTGAGCCTTGCCAGGAAAGCGGCAGGTCTGGTTGGCTCCGTCCCTGTCCTGTGCCCATCCCTGTCCCCATGACCGTCCCTGTCCCCATGACCGTCCCTATCCCCATGACTGTCCCTGTCCCCATGACCGTCCCTGCCCCCATCCCCATGGCTGTCCCCATGCCCATGCCTGTCCCCGTGCCTGTGCAGACACAGAACCAAGGGCTTCCTGACACACGGCCTCTCGCAGGTGCAGCCGCTCAGCCCCCAGGGGCCCCCAGGCTGCCCGTCTCGCCCCCACAGCTTAATTAAAATGAAGATGAAGTGCTCTCTGTGACGGGTCACGCTTGGTGGCAGTCACTGTGCGAGGACCCTGGGCCTCTGATGCCGGGAAGACTTCTCAGCGTCTGTGCCACAGCCGCGTCCCCTGGGAGCCGCCTCACGTTCCTGTGGTAACGGAAACGACAGATGTTATCGTTAAAAGGCTCCTCGTTAAGTCCCAAATAACTGGTGCCTGAGGCGCGTCCTCAGTGCTGTCATCAGTCACCTCTGGACAGAAGGAGAAGCCGCGGCTGCCGGGTGGGGGTGCTGGCGAGGGGCTGGCCAAGGCACTGGGGGAGAGCGCAGGGGGGCGGGGGGCGCCCCGGGGTGGGCCGGGCTGGCGCTGTGCTGTCCGGCTCCCTCTTTGTTCTCAGGGGCCACGTCCACAGGGGGCTCCCGAGACCACCGAGTCCTGGAGCGCTCAGAGGGGGCCGGCACCTGATGAGGGCTCAGGACTCTTGGTTCTCCCCACGCTGAGCCGCTCACTCCCTCGCTGTCCCGGGGCAAGCCTTGTCTGAGCAGCAGCGCCCTCACCGGGGGTTGCCCAGGCGCTCCCTGAGCAGGGCTGTGGCGAGGCCGCGCCCAGCCCCTGTCCCCGGGCAGGGTGTGTGTGCTTGTGGGGGCAGCGGTGGCTGGAACGCCACCCAGAGGGGCTCTGAACGGCTCCGCAGCGCTGACGGGCTTTCACTCCGGCCTTGGCTGCAGGAGAGGAGGCCGGGGCTCTGCCAGCCTCAGCGATGGGTGTGGCCTCCGGCCCCGCCACCTCCCGGGCTGGCCTCCAGCGGCCGTCACTCGGCCTGGCCCTCGCCTGTAAGCTCGGGGCCACGGCGCCCTGCACACGTGCGTGAAATGACAGATCCGTCAAAGCAGATGTCCCTACAATGCTTACCGCATGCAGGAACTTTCTAGAACTTCACCTGGGTCAGTTCATTCAGTCTCCACAACAGCCCCCTGGGAGGGGCTGGGAGAGCCATAGATAAGCTGGGGCAGAGGTCAGGGTGCATGTGGCCGGGCCCCTGGAGCCGCCCGTGGCTCAGTGCACGGCGCTGACCCAGGCACCTCAGGCCCCGCCCAGCACCGTCCTGACCTTCCTGAGTCACGTGTGGGGCCCACCTCCCGGCAGCCCAGGCCCACACGCCCCGGGGGGGTGGGGTGCGGAGAGACGGAGGCAGGGAGAGAGGAAGGGAGATGAGCGGGTAAGTGGGTGGATGAACGGACAGACAGCCGAATGGATAGAAGGACGGATAGAAGAGAGGACAGACGATGGAGGGAGAGAAGGACGGATGGAAGGGAGGACAGACGGACGGAGGGAGGGAACCATGGATAGTCCCACAGCTGCCGCGTGGTGAGTTCCTACCGTGTGCCGGACACCGTCAGCCTCTGTCTCACGCAAACTCTGCGGGTTTGGCTTTCTCATTCCCGTTTTGTTCAGGGAGGTGCAGTAAAGTGATGCGTCTGGGCCCGCGCCCCCACGGAGTGACAGCATAGCATTCGCGCCCTGAGGGGGGGGTCCCCAAACTGTGTCCCTCCCACTGACCCTGCAGCTGCTGCAGGACCAGAGCCAAGGTCGGCTCACCGGCCCCGTGGCGATGAATTCTGGCCTTCTGACCGCTGTCCATACGCCCCGTGCCAGGCCTCGTGCTGAGCGCGGGGAGCACAGAGATGACCGTGGCCATGGTCTCTGCCCTGTGGCCTCCGGGCCTGGGCCAGGGAGACCCAAGGAGGGCACACTGACACCACCTGGCACGCCTGCGAGACTTTGGCGCTTGAAGTGGGTTTGGAAGCAGGAGCCAGCAGGTCGGGGAAATTGGGGGAAGGCCGGCCACACGGAAGAAGCAGCTTTTGCAAAGTCAGAGAAGCAGGAAGCGAACGTCAAATGAGGGCTGCTTGCTGGTGGCAGTGAGGGGGGGCGGGGAGCAGGGACAGGAGACGGGGCAGAGGGGAGGTTGAGGCTGGGCCACACGGGGCTTCGACCGTCCGGCCAGGAAGCCAGGAGCCGTCGGAGGTCTGGGGCTGTGCAGCGGCGGGCTCCGGCGTCCCGTGGGGAGGCTGAGTTGGCCTGCGGGGCTCAGGACGGGCGCGGGGCGGGGCGGGGCTGGGGGAGGTGGGGACCCTCGTGTGCACACCTGGGTGATTCCAGTCGGCCCATGGACCGCAGGACTGCAGCACGTTGGGGTGGAAGGGCCCTCAGAGACCTTCTCCAACTTGCGGGTGGCACAGGGGTGACCCAGAGAGGGGCATTAGGTGTCTGGAGGGCACACGGCGAGCGGGCAGCTGACCAGCACTTGGGGGCAGAGGGCAGGAGACGTCTCTGTCTCCGTGGCTCGTGGGTGGTGAGCAGAAAGCAAGTCTGTGGCCTCGCGAATTGTGGAATCCCAGCACGTCCGAGAGGTTTGTGTAAAATGATGCTCGTAATACGTTCCCCCTCGAGGACTGTCACGTACAAAGGGAGGGGCGAGTGCTTGCGAGGGCTCTGATTCAAGCCGAATGCAGCCGTTCCCGATGGCGCAGGCTGCGGCGCCACCGCGAGAGGGACCCGGAAGGGAGCAGCCCCGGGCCCGGCGGGGGGAGCGAGGGCCCCGGGCGAGCGCATCACAGCCTGAGCTAGAGGCAGGGAGTGACGGGCTGGGTTACCTGGAGTGGCTTCAATTCTGTCTGTGTCAGTGATGGTGCCGCTTAAAAATTCAATCAGTTAAGCGATTGAAACTTCTACCGACCTAGAATCGTATAAAAAAGTTGCAGTCCGCACCCCAAACACCCTCCCTCTGAACCTTCTGCTAGTCTCCAGACCTTCCCCCCGAAAGACCTGGAGGGTGTGTCACCTCCTCCACGAAGCCTTCCTGGATTGCTGTCTGTAGTGCTGCCCCGAGACTGCACCCCCAGAGCCTCTTCGGGGTCTCACGAGGGATAGGTCTCCAGCCCCTTCCTCGGCTGGCTGCGTCCCTGGACAGAGCCTGGCCCCCCAGCCCTCGGAGAACAGGGCAGAGACATACACGAGGCCACAGCCCGGCCTCCCAAGCGTCAGGTGCCCTTGGAGAGGCAGCTGGGACCTGGGGGATGGGGAGGGTCTCCAGCTGCCCCTCGTGTGGGACAGGAGACCCTGCCCCCACCCCCGGCCTCCCTCCCGCAGGTACAGATGCCCTGGCCCCCTGCCGGCTCCCTCTGTGGCTCCACCGCAAACTTGCGCTCCGCCCGCAGGTACATGGTGGGGGCGGCCTCGCCCTTTGCCGCCGTTTCCACACACTGGCAGGAGCGGGAGGCTTTCTGCGGAAGGGCCCTTCCTTCATCTTCAAAACAGGATGCCGCCTCCCTGTGTCCTGGTGCCGGCTGAAGAAGGGCCTTCCTTCTGGAATGTTCTTTCCCTGACCTCTCACCCTGGGGCTCCTCCCAGGAGCGCCTGGCGGCTGCATTTGGAAACAGCATGCATCTGCTCCCCGAGAGGACCTTGGGAGGGACCTGACCCCGGCCTCCAGCACGGAAGGCCGGCCCCACGTGTTCACGCGGAGCACACACCCACATGCACCCAGGGGTGCTGTCCTTTGTGGACACGCAAGGCGGGGCAGCCGCCCTGCCGGTGGCCTGGCTCTTGTCACAGGCCCTGGCCACTAAGGAAGTGACCCCCGTTCGCATGCTTGAGCCGAATAACAGGAAAGCGCCTCCTGAGCGGGAAGGAGGGCCCGGCCGGCCGGCCAAGCCCCCCGAGCTGCGGGGGAGTCACGGGGGAGTCACGGGGGAGGGGCGCCAGGCCCTGGCCACCTCCTGGCTCTGGCCTGAGGCTGCGGTCCCGGGCGCGGCGGTGGTTCTGCTGCCCACGTGGCCGGTCACAGAGCTCGGGGACGGGGCTGGCTCCGGACGCAGTTCGGGGTCCCGAGCAGACCGTGTGTGCCCGCATCTGCACAGGGAGGCGCACAGTCCGAGGCCGCGGTCGTCGTGTAGTGCTGGGCCGGTGTCCCGTCCACGGCCCGCATGCGCGCTCGCTCTGAGGCGGAGGGAGGGGGTCGCGTCCCTGCTTCACTCTAGCGGGAGGCTCTGGGAGTGGCCGCCCACGACCCAGGAAGAGGAGAGCTCTGGGGGCTGTGCGCCCTGGCCGCTCCTCCCCTCTCCCCGGCTCCGTCCCCTCTGCTGGGCCTGGCTTCCCGACTTGCGCCCTGCGAACCCGTGCAGGGGTGCCTGGCCCTGTCCCGGGGCCGCTGGGGTCTGCCTGTGAGGATTCTGTGCTGTGGGCTCTGAGGAGAGGCAGCTCCAGGAGGCTGGGGCAGCAGGAGGGCTTCCTGGGGGAGGTGGTGCTAGTACCGACCAGTGAGACTCTGGCAGGCTCTGAGGCCAGAACCCCCTGCTGCCAGGGGAGACATCGAATCTGGCAAAACTTCCCCAAGCCTTTCCTGGAGGTTACTTTACATCAGACGCAGTATCTTGGTAGTTTCCACGTAAGAGTCAGGAACACGTGCATTAATTTCCCCTTAAAACGGTAACGTCTCTCGTGCTTGGCGGCAGGTGCCCGGGGTTTGAGGAAGGTCGGGCAGCGAGACACCTGCATGGGACCCCCAGCTGGGGGTGGGGTGGGGGCGCACCGAGCGGTCTGTCCCTGTGTGGCGGGGGCCCCGGGACGGGTCGGGTCAGACCTCGCACGGTCCTTCCACGGAGGACCCTGGGTGAGGAGCTGGCTTCGTGGAAGAGCCCGTCTCACTCTGCTTCTCTGAGTTCGTCCGGGAACATCCATTCTGATCATGCCCCGCCCCCGCCCCGCGTCCCTCACCGATGGGCCTCTCGGCCGCGTGGAGACGCGCCGCCTGCGGGCGCTGACCTGTGTAGTCAGGGAGGGCTGACATCGTAGAGGTCTGTCCTTCTTAGCCCCGGGGCGCCGCCTGCCTGCCTGCGCCCGACGATGGGTCACAGCAGGGGTTGATCTCAGCCCTTGGCCGCTGGGGGCACCCCCTTCCCCGGGGGGCAGGTGGCACAGAGGAAAACGGCCGTTCCTGATGCAGGTGCTCAGATGCGTGGCCCGTCATGACGCAGGGGGGCTGGAGCCTGTTCTGAGGCAGGTGTGGGGTGCAGGTGGGGGGCGTCCCGCAGAGCCAGCTGCCTGCGGCCGTGACAGAAGCCAGAGCGAGCAGCTCAGACTGGCGTCTGGAGTCTCCCGCAGTTTCTGCGCCCTGGGGCTCGGGGGCAGCCTGGCCGAGTGGCTCCGGTCCAGGTCTCCATGGCCCCGGTGCTGCTGTCGGCGTGGGCCTGGCCCCAGGGCTACCTGAGGGTCCTGGGAGCATGGCAGCCGGTGCCCCCCAGAGAGATGGAGGAGGGCAGGGGGAGCATGTCCTTCGTGACCCAGGCCTGGAAGTCACAGCTGCTTCCGCAGGCTCGATTGGCCACATGCGTGTGACATGACGTACGTGCACGTGTGGGGCATGGAGACAGGTGGCCGGGATCACCGCAGAGCATCTTGGAGATGGGGGGAGGGGCTCTGCCTCCAAGGTAACGTGCCCCTCAGGGGGGTGCCCACAGAGACCGTCAACGACCCAGATGCCCCGTATCCCCCTGCGGTCACTGGCAGAGGCTTTTTTGTGCATGACGTTCCGCTGGGATGGTCTCCCACCCTGGGACGCACCCGTGACGTACAGCGTGTCATGTCACAGCCGTTGTCTGGGCCTGGCATCAGATGTAGGCGGTGCTGGAGTATGGGGGGTGGCGACGGGGGCTGGCACAGCAGTGGCCAGTCAGTGCCAGCCACTACCTCACCCTCATCCAGGTCAGACACTATCTCACTGAGTCCCACACACCCTCAGGGTCCGGGCTCAGTCCCCACCGTGGCACCCAGGGCCACGTCACAGGCCAGGGACGAGGTCAGAGTGGGGACACATACATGGATGGGCCCCGGGGCCCCTGCGAGGGTGGGAAGGGCGCCGTCTCAGCCGGCTGCTGCTTTCTGGGCAAACTAGGAAGCAGGGTCATCAGCCTGGAGAGGCCAGCTCGGGGCCAGGCACATCCCTTCGTCCGGGCGTCCTTCTGCAGCGGTCATCGGGGTGCAGCCCAGGCTGATGGCGCAGAAAGGCCCCGCGCCACTTCCTGCCCGGGGGACCTGGTGCTCAGCTGTGCCGCCTGAGGCTCCGGCCGCGGCTCCTCTGCTCCTTGGCACCTATGGCCAGGACGGGACATCCTGGGGCGTGGGAACAGGCCTGCTGACCAGAACCACGAGCTGCTGCTCGGAGGCACCCAGCGAAGTGTCCTCAGGCTGGGAGTCCCGAGGGTCTGGAAGCCCTTGGACGAGCCCAGGCTCGTGGACGGGAAAGGCGGACCCCGCAAAGGAAGGGACTTGTCCCCGCACAGTGCAGTCTGCCTTCTCTCCCACGTGTGTGTCTGCCGTTGTCTTTGCTGTGCTGCCGTGACAGTCATCCGCTCCTTTGACTGATATCTCCCCTGGGGGCATTTCAGTCTGGGCCGCAGCAGCCTCCATAGAAGTTTGGGTCACCGGTTCCTTCCACAGAAGCAAGGACAGTCTAAGAGCTGGGGTGTCCCCAAAGCAGTGGGGCCCGGCTGGCCCCTGCTGGAGACGGGTGCACGCAGCAGACGTGCAGAGGGTTAAGTAAGTACCCAGAAATGAGGGCAGGGACAGAGCAGTTATGTGGAGTGGCCGGAGCCCAGGGACCAGGTGGGGACGCTGTCCGCACAGGATGGGGAAGGCTTGCCCAGCCGGTAACACCTGGGGCTTCAAAGAGGATTAGACCAACCCTATGCGATCTGTGGCCTGGCCTTGAACAAGTTACTTAAGTCGCAGTGCCTCAGTTTCCCTAACTGTAAAACAGAGAATAATGATAGTATCGTTCTCACAGTGCCGTCACGAGGTTAAAATACACATTTGCAGCGCCCAGCACAGGGCTGGCCTGTCGTGAGCCCCCAGCACATTATGATTGTGGGTGTTGCCGGGGGAGCCCTGGAGGCCTTTCAGCGCCAGCACCATGGGGTCGCTTCATGGTCGAGGGAGCCATTGGAAGTATGGGGGTGAGGGAGGAGGCAGAACCCATCTCAGGAGGAGCCCACCCATCATCCCAGCTGGCCAGAGAGACCGGGTCTTTCACCAGGAGGTGAGCTCCCCGTCACTGAAGGTGTGCGAGTCAGTGGTGAGCGGTCACGTAGAAGAGAAGTGGCTTGAGTGTGTGTGGGCGGGGGCGGGATGGTGCCCACATCTTCCCTGAATCTGGGCCACACAGGCCCGTCCGTCCCTGGCGTTCTGTTGCGACGGCCCTGGGGCTGGGCCCCAGACAGGTTGGGCGGGACTTCAGCTTCACACAGTCTCACGCAGCAGCCACGTTCCTGGCAGCCTCGCGGGGGCAGGGGGCGGGGGGGACGCTCCCCAGGACAGGCCGCAGCTCCGGACCCAGGGCCAGGTGTTAATCACAGCACAGATGGCCGTCAGTCAGGGCATCAGGAGCCGGGGCTTGGGGCTGCCTAATGAGAGGGTCTGCCAGGCTCTTGTGCCTGGAGGAGGCAATATCGATCAGGAGCCCGTGGCCTGGAACTGATTGAATATTCGCCCCCAAATTGCAGCGGCTGATTACGCGTAAGGCTGCGTCTTTCACTGTCGCTTGGGAAATCGCGGCCCCGCTGGGACTCAGTGATGGAGAGAGGGGTGAGGGGAGGAGGGAGGAAAGCAGGAGGAGGCAGGGACAGGAGGCTCCCACGCCCCAAACCAGATCAGATAATGCCTCCCTGGGAGGAGCCGCCTTGTCCGCGGTCACCAGGATGCGCTCGCAGGGCTGCGGGTTGGAGCTCGCAGCCTGTTAGTCTAGGGAACAGGTGAGTGTGAGCTCGCACCTCCCTGCCCCGCCCCCTCCCGCTGCCAGCGCGCTCCTGTCCCGCCACCTCTGAGCGCGGGAGTCAGTGCCGGGAGCACCTGCCCGCCTGGGCTGAGGCCGCGGGAACTGGGGCCCGGCCCTCTCAGGCCACAGAGGGAAGCCGAGCGCCTGGCCGGCGGCCCCGCCCCCTCCCCGTGGCCATCCCTCTGTGGCCCGTGTGCCTTGCTGGTGGCAGGCAAGCCCGGGCTGCTCACCCACACCACGGGCATCCGCCCTGCTGCCCGGGGCGCGGCACTGGGGAGAGAAGTAGGAGACGGACAGAGCACACCAGCCACACACGTGGCGCGGTGCTCACGGGCAGGAGCACGGACGGGCCCGGGCCAGCTCGCAGAGAAGGGGACAGAAACTCCACGGAGCGGCGTGGTGTGGCCTGGAAACCTGCGGCATCTTTCTGGAACGCAGGTGGATGTGGCGCGAGGCTGGGGCTGCACCACGAAGAGCTGCAAAGTCCGTGCCACGGGGGCGTCCCCGGAGAGAGCGGAGCAGGGAGGGATGCAGGCGCGTGGGCTGCAGGTTGGGCACGCAGTTAGACGGTGACTCCAGCGAGGGGGCCACAGACGAGGCGCCGCCACCACCCAGGGTGGGCTGCTGAGCCTCCCGGCAGGGACAGGGGCAGCAAGGCCAGGGCACTGATGGAGGAGTGCGTGTGTGGGTGGGTGGGGGTCAGAGAAGGGCGTCCAGGGCCAGGGGAAGAGGGGAAACAGGGCTGTGCTGGGTCTGGATCCTGGGAGGCCCAGGGCAGCTGGGCTCAGGCTCGGGGGGGGGGGGGCTCAGGGTACAGGGGCTCAGGGCGCAGGTGCAGGTGCTCAGGGCTCAGGTGCAGGCACTGGTGCCCAGGGCTGGGGCACAGGTGCAGGTGCTCAGGTGCAGGTGCTGGTGCTCAGGGCTCGGGTGCAGGTGCTCAGGGCTCAGGTGCAGGCACTGGTGCCCAGGGCTGGGGCACAGGTGCAGGTGCTCAGGTGCAGGTGCTGGTGCTCAGGGCGCGGGTGCAGGTGCCCAGGGCTCGGGTGCAGGTGCTCAGGGCTCAGGTGCAGGCACTGGTGCCCAGGGCTGGGGCACAGGTGCAGGTGCTCAGGTGCAGGTGCTGGTGCTCAGGGGCGCGGGTGCAGGTGCCCAGGGCTCGGTGCAGGTGCTCAGGGCTCGGGTCTGGTGCTCAGGCCTCGGGTGCTGGTGCTCAGGGCGCAGGTGCAGGTGCTCATGGCTCGGGTGCAGGTGCTCAGTGCTCGGTGCAGGTGCTCATGGCGCAGGTGCAGGTGCTCATGGCTCGGGTGCAGGTGCTCAGTGCTCGGGTGCAGGTGCTCAGGCGCAGGTGCAGGTGCTCATGGCTCGGGTGCAGGTGCTCATGGCTCGGGTGCAGGTGCTCATGGCTCGGGCAGGTGCTCATGGCTCGGGTGCAGGTGCTCATGGCTCGGGTGCAGGTGCTCAGGGCCTCGGGTGCAGGTGCTCAGGCCTCGGGTGCAGGTGCTCAGGCGCGGGTGCAGGTGCTCAGGGCTCGGTGCAGGTGCTCAGGCGCGGGTGCAGGTACTCGGCGCGGGCAGGTGCTCAGGGCTCGGGTGCAGGTGCTCAGGGCGCGGGTGCAGGTGCTCAGGGCTCGGGTGCAGGTGCTCAGGGCTCGGGTGCAGGTGCTCAGGGCTCGGGTGCAGGTGCTCAGGGCGCAGGTGCAGGTGCTCAGGGCAGTGGAGGCAGAGGGTCAGGGGAGGAGGGCCCGCCCGGAGGCAGCAGGAGCAGAAACAGAGAAAAAGCCTGTGACTGAGAAACCCCGTCCGCCCTCTGGGGGTGAGCGTGACAAGAGGGGCCCAGGGCCTCCACAGGTTCTTGGTTCTGAGTATCAGGAGAGGGGCAGCCTGAGTTTTAGCAGTGATTTATCTCAATGTAGGTGCTTAAACCTCAATTTATCACTGGCGTTGACAACACTTGGGTTAATCTGCTGCTCGGCATCTGGCGGCGGCTTCCAGCCCCAGTAGAATAAAGGGAACTGATCGTGTAAGAACTGAATTTAAGTTACCACAAGCCCGCGCCCGTGTCCCGTGTCCCAGGTCCCAGGTCCCAGGTCCCACGGAACCTGGATCCCCCATCACGCTTCGTTGTGGCCAACCCTCCCGCGGAAACGAGCCCCCAGATTTAGTTATTTTCCAGACTCGAATTCATCATCAAGGGTGTTTAAGGGGGAGGGGACCAGCGGACCCTCCCCCCACCCCAAGCAGCCTGTGATTTTCAAGGAATGGACGCATGGATGATTGGTTCCAGAATTTGCTAGAAGTTTCTGGAGCGCCATCAACAGTGCCGCAGCAGCTGGAAGTGGCGTTCTGTGTGGCTCCCTGTGGAAAGTCCACGTCTAGCACCGAGGCCAGTCGGTGGCCTCTCCAGTTCCTGACTCCCCAGGGGGTTCACGCGGGGTGAGGGGTCCTGGCTTCCACGGAGGTGGGGCCCTGACCCGGGAACTATGATTGTGGTGAGGCGGCGGATTCACCCCAGCGTTCTCACCTCACAGAAGACTGAGGGCGGAGGCCCACCCCTCCCGCACCCCACTGTGTGCAGACCACCTCTCCCTGAGCCTGTCCCCTCGGCCACCACCTCGTCCTGCTTCGCCCAGACTGGCTCAGCTCCCGTTCTGGGGCACCCTCTCTGGTCTGTGTCGCTCTGAGGGCAGAAGAAGCCGCCTGTGTGGGGGCGCCCACGATCTCGGCAATGGTCCTCAGGGCCCCACAATGCCCTACAGTCAGAGCCTGTGTTTGGGGGCGGAGAGCAGCTGCAGCTCTTTCTAATCCGTCCCCAGAGGGTCTCCGCGTTCAGGCTGGCACACAGCCGCACGGCCCGCCTGCCTCGGGCTCCGCACCGCGGCCTGGGTCCTGCGGGCAGCAGCAGGGTGTGCCTGCCAAGCGTGCAGGTGGACCGCCTGGGACCCGCTTGTCGGAAGCCCTGGTCGCTGGGTCCCCCTCACTGCGAGTGGCCTCGGAGCCCCGTGTGAACGGCTCCAGAAGGCAACGGCACAGACGGAGGAGCCGGGGCTGCAGGCCTGACATGGACATGCGGCCGTGCTGGTGGCGCATCGCGGCTCTGATCACGGTGCGGTGGGGACAGAGGCCCCAGGGGAGGTACGGGGCCCAGCTCGTGGGTACGGGGCACGCGTCAGGCCCCGGGGGCCACGGCTCCAAACCTGCCTGTCTTCCACTGGCTCATGACTGCGGGCCAGGGCCTCCTGCCAGGCCTCCGCCCGGGGTGGGGGTGGGTGTAGGCCCCCTGGGGACCAATGGCCTAGGGCCTCCGGCTCACCGTCACTCCCTGTGCCTGGCCAGGCCCAGCCTCCAGCCCGTCAGCAGACGCCCAGCAGGGCTTCCTGCTCCGGGAGCCGCAGGGCACGCTTCCCGTCCCCGGCGCCCAGCGAAGTGCCCCAGACACTCCCTCCCCGTCCCCACCGCCCTCACTGCCACCTGACCCCGCCATGCCGTCTGTCACTGCTGCGCATGGTAGGTGTTCAGCCTGTGTGTTAGCCAGGGCTCTCCAGGAAAACAGGGCCCGTCGGATGCAGATTCTCTGGAAAGGGGTTTGTTGTAAAGAACTAGCTCGTGTGAGCCCAAGTCCGCGGTGGGGCCTGCAGCCTGGGCGCCCAGGAGAGCCTGCGGTATAGACAAAGGCTCGGAGGCGGCCGGGAAACCTCCCTCGCTCCAGGGCTCCGTTCTGCGTTCTGTTCTCCTCGGGGATCGCGTGAGGCCCGCTCACACTGAATGTTCGTCCCCTCCAGAACGCCCCTCGTGGAAACACCCAGAATAGAGAGCGTTGGACTGATGATCTGGGCGCCTGTCCCAGCCCGGCTGATGCATAAAATTCACCACTATTTTGCCTGTAAAATGGCTCTAATCCCCACTTTGCAAGATTGTCAGGAGCAATGAGTGGGGTGCTGGGTGGGGCGGTGCTCCCCCAGCCCTGACGGACCCCTAGAGCACCGCTGCTGGGCGTGGGGGCGCGGCTGCGTCACGGGGAGTCACAGGCTCCCGAAGCCCAAGCGCACGCCAGACAGCACGGGCCTGACATCTTTACGCGGAAGGGGAGGAAGCAGTGTAGTTGTGAGGGGTGAACAGAGCCTGGGATGGCACACCGGGTGCAGGTTTAAGTGGAATCTTTTTTTTAATGTTTATTTTTGAGAGAGAGTGTTGTGAGCAGGGGAGGGTCAGAGAGAGAGGGAGATACAGAATCTGAAACAGGCTCCAGGCTCTGAGCTGTCAGCACAGAGCCTGACACGGGGCTCGAACCCACGAACCGCGAGATCATGACCTGAGCTGAAACCGGACTCTCAGCTGACTGAGCCCCCCGGGTGCCCCTAAGCAGAATCTTTGTTAAAAGTGGGAGGGAAGGTCGGCCTGCTCTGTCCCTCCCTTTCTTTGAACTGGGATTTTGGGGTTTGAACTCTGCACGTGGGGAGAGAGCCCTCGGCACCTGCCTGCCCCACCCACCTCTCGCCTCCAGATGCCAGAGTGGTGTCTCCGTGCAGGGGCCACCTCCCCACCCCGTCGGTGGCCAGGGCTGCTGATCCTGCCTCGTCAGCTCCCGCCCCCAGGGCAGACACCTCGGCCCCCCTCTTCCGGTCACTGCCCTTGGGGAGGGTTCACGGTGACTGCTGACTGTCCTGTGAACGGAGGCACTCCCAGGAAAGCCAGGGAGCAGAGGGGTAAGGCGGGCCGGGGGGCCACACTCCCCCACACCCCGGCAGTGCCTATGGTTCAGCCCAGCGCCCGCCACGCCTCAGGTCAGGCCCCCGCGGTATTTATATGCCAGCCGCACCGCGCTCCAGACGGTTTGCGGCTTCGACATGAGATTGTCCTTCGTTCCTTTGGACGATGCCGTATCTTTTAAAACTCGCTGTTGGCAGCTGGGATAAAAAGCAAGTTCTGCATGAGAATCGATGTGGGAAAGGCAACGAGGGGGGTGGTATCTAGTGTGAGTTTAAGGACTGAAAAGTCGTACGTATGGTGCCCAACAGGCAGACACGTCCTGTTAGCAGGAGTTGTGGTTACCTACGTAATGGATACTTTTTGTTTCCGTTCCTACAGCTGTGATTTCAGCTCAGCTGCTGAGCAGCCAGGATATGAGTATTTGTCGTGTTGTCAGGACCTTGTTAGCGAATTGAGGGACCGCCAGGTGTTTCTTTCGGCCTCAGAGTAAGTGCTGGGAAGAAATTACTGAGCATCTGGGGACCACGAGCTGTGAACGTTCTAGAAGCTCTGGACGTAGGGCAGCCCCTGTAGGGCGGCGGACCCCCAGGCGCCCTGGCTGTCGGTGCGGCGGGCAGCCCTCTCGCGGAGAGGCAGGTGGGGCAGGGGCTGTGCGCGGCGAGCACGGGAAGGGAGCCCGAGAGCACGCGGGGCAGACGGGGCTCCTCTACCTCAGCGCGTCTCCACCCGTCACGTGGGGACCCCCAGGACCCTGTGGGAGGCAGGTTCTGGCTCGGGCTCCAGGTGAGGCCTGAGACCTCGCGTGCTTAACCCTCTTGCGGGGTCTGTGGCGCCCCCTTGGCACACCTTCCGCGTCCACAGACTCCGTCCAGGGTGGCGCGGGCGCGTGGGGGCAGCCCGGGAAGCGGAGGGCTCTGAGCCCCGTGCAGGCAGCCACGGCGTGGATGCCACGGAGAGACGCAGGGCCCGGCCACGGACCTGCCCCGGTCGCCTCTGCTCCTCTAGGGTCCACGACGTGGACAGCAGCTGGAGCCGGCAGGGGGGCGGGGTTGAGAGCCAGGGGCGGGGCTCGTCCACTGCCCCATCGGACGTCGGTGGGAAACCCCACCCCCAGGGTGCCGGCCGGGGAAGCCCTGAGGACACGCAGCGGCCCTCTTGCCCTCCCCGTTACAGACAGGGAAACTGAGGCCCTGAGATGAGCACGCCAGCGTCAGGGCCAGCACCGGAGCCCAGGACGCCAGGCCCCGGCTGCCGCGAGCACCGCGCCCAGCGCGGGCTGCGTGCGCTCCGGGTGCCGGCCCGGAGACCAGGGTGCCGGCTGTCCCCCCAGCACGCGGGCCCATGCAGGGGTGGCAGGGGACGTGCAACCCCGCGGGGTCGGGCAGAGGCTCTTCGGGGTAGCGGCTGTTGTAAACTAAAAGCCCGTTGGACTCAGGTGGGAGCTGAGAGGGAAGTGCGGAGGCTTCTCGTTCGCTGGGCTGTTGCTAGGCGGGGAGAAGACCGTCCGCCGGGGCCGCGAACCTGGGGCCTGCAGGGCGCGGTGGGCAAGAGGCCCGTGCCGGGCTCCCCAGTTCACTGTAAGATTTCCCGAATGTGGGGTTCGGTGCTGCAGGGGTGAGGCTTGCCCACGCGCGGAAGCTGCGGGAGCATCAGTGTCAGCCACCCTGCGGCGCCGGCGGCACGAGCGCCCCTGGTCGGCTCCGCGGGAGGGCGGGTGGCCCCCCCGGCCAGCTCGGGCTACAGCGCGACTCCCGCAGGGAGGCCGCTCACACAGCAAGATGCGCCGGGGCCCAGCCCGCTCTCCTCCCTGGGCTGCCGGCTCGCAGGCCCCTCCACCTATCCGTCCGTTCCTCCGTCCGCCGTCTGTCCATCCACCCATCCCTCCATTCTGCCCCCCTCCCTCCCTCCCTCCACCCTCCATGCCTCGTTTCATCTATCCATCTGCCCATCCCTCCCTCCATCCCTCCATCCGAGAGCCACTGACCCCCGGGAGCCACCAGCTCAGGCTCTGCCCAGCGAGAAGGACAGGGCAAGGCCGGCAGCTCCCTGTGGGCTCTGGCCGCCTGGCTCCACTTCCTGCCCCTGCCGCCAACATGCTCCCGTGCCCTTTGCGTGGCACCTGAAGTCACTCCCAGCTAAACACTGGAGACGTGGGGCTTGGTTTCCTGAAGCGGCTGTTGTGTGTTTGCTTTGGCTTCCCCTCTTCTCCTGTCTGCCACGAGGGTCCCGTGTCCTGGGGGAGCCCCGGGCTCAGGAGAATGGACAGGCTCCTGGAGCAGCCCTGAGCCGAGCCCAGCAGAGCCACACTGTCAGGGGAGGCAAGTGCTCGTGGTCTGTGGGGTTTGGGGGTATTTGTTATGCAGCATTAACATCATGACAGCGGACTGATGGGCTGTGGGAACTTTGGATACTTAGTTAATTCCTGTGGATGCCGTTTGCTCGTCGCTGTAAAATGCCCACTCGCGCCTTGCAGCCCGGGCGTGAGGGTTTGTGGGCCACACAGCAGCTGCGGGCCCCCAGGAGGCTCTCGGTAAGCTGTGGTTTTAAAAAGAAGCCGTTCTGTAAGAGCTGGGCTCCACGAAAGAGTACCGCGTGCCCACCCTGGACGGCTCAGGGCCAGGCGCCCTGGGATGGATTTAAAATCCTCCTCCTGCTACATGACTCGTGTTAGCTTCCGGCAGGGCTGCCTGCAGCAAAGCTCGGGCCGGGCTGGGGACGGGGCAGGGCGGAGCCTGAGCCTCTCCACCCAGCCTGCCTGCAGCCCAAGGCGCCCGCCCAGCAACGCAGCCTCCCTCTCCACCTGGGGTTACCTGTCTTTTTTATGAGTTTCTGGCCAATAAAAGCAACCTGCTTCCTCCTTGTCCGCTGCGGCCAGAGTGCCCTCCAGGCCTGCACCCTGCTGCAGGGATGAGGCCCCGCTCTCCAGCCAACAGACGCCGAGGAGCCCTGCTCTGTGCATCCGCCTGTTTTCTGCGTGGTTGATTTAGGGGCTTCTGGGAAACGGGAGGGGATGGCGCCTCGGGGCCGAGAGCCAGCAGGGTGGTGAGTGAGTTTCCATCGAGCTGGGCTCCCGGCAGGCGTGGGGTTGGCCGATGGCGGGACAGGTGGGGGGCGGGGGCGAGGCCAGTGCTGCCTGCCTGGCGCCCACGAAGGCGCGCACGGGGGAGCCGCAGGAGCCCTGGACCCCGGCCACCCTACCACAGGGGACAGGATGGCGCTCGATGGAAGTGGCCCCCGGCTCCCTGCTCAGACCGTGATGCTAACCTGGGCTCGTTTTAGGGAATTCAAGCAAAATAAAAACACACGAACGAGGAAAAGCAAAGAGATTGCCCAGGAAGGGGGCACCGGGTGGCTCAGCCGATTGGGCGTCCGACTCCTGGTCTCAACTCAGGTTGTGAGCTTGTGGTTTGTGAGTTCGAGCCCCACGTTGGCATGTGTGCTGACGGTGTAGAACCTACTTGGGATTCTCTCTCCTTCTCTCTGCCCTTCCCCTGCTTCTGCATCTGCACACGCTCTCTTTCTCTCTCTCTCACAAAATAACTCAAAAAACTTTTTTAAAAAAGGTCACCCAGAATGTCATTACCCAGACAACCAGTGCTAACGTTGTGAGCGTGATTCCGGGCTGACTTTCTGTCATGTGTGTGCGTGCGTGCACATATGTGTGCGTGTGTGAACTGCCTTCTGAGGAGGATGGGTTTATTTAGGAAAGGCCTATGGGGAGCTGGCCCTGAGCCCCTCAGTGGGTTTAGATACGTGCAGGGCTGGCCTAGGTCTGGACTCAGGGTTCGGGACAGCCAAGGAGAAGGGGGTCACCTGTCTCACCAGGCGGGAACGCGCTCGGGGTCCTGGGGCCAGTCAAGGGCAGGGGGAGCAGTGGAGCCGAAAATAGGAGGGAAAGTAAGGAGGGAGCATGGCGGGCAGCGCTCACGGCCACGGCCCCTTCCGTAAGCAGGCAAAGCACCTGGACTGAATTTCAGGTGCTTCCGCTGGGTCTCCAGGCCTTCGGCACGCAGCCGCCCACACGCGTGTGCGTGTTCCCGGGACACACGGGGCCGTCACAATCTGGAGCCCCTGCAGGGCACAGGGAGGGGGCCGGGGTGACGGGGAATCCAGGTGTGACCATGGGAACAGAGCCCCGCGGGAACTCACACAGTTTTGGGGCCAGGTTTGTTCACGTGGGTCTGTCCGCGTCGGCTCTTCTGTATCTTTTCCCTCCATCGTCCCACGTGGGGCGTGTCTGCCCCGCTCGCCCCGAAGTCCAGACGGTGAGTGGTCAGAGGAGCCCAGCCGCGCACGGATCGCCTTTTGGGGATTTCAGACACTTCTGCGGTCACCGTCCCCATTGACGTCATTGCACATGAGTCCAGGCGGCCACTTAAATAAGGGTCTCGTTTCAGAACATCAAAAAGCAAAACTCGTGGTTGACTCGCCCCTTCCTACGGAGAGTGGCTGTTTGAAGGCCCGGCCGGCACTGCCGCTGTGGCCGGTGCTGCTGGTTTAACACCGAGTCCTGGCCGTTGAGGGTTCAGAAGCTCCACAGAGACCGCGTCGCTGCCCCGGAGCCCGAAACACACCCTCTCCCGCACCTGCCACCTCTGCTGAGAGGAGGGCGGAGCCTGCGGGAGGGGAGGGGAGGGGAGGGCTATGTGCCCCCAGGAAATCCACCAGGTCAGGCAAGGAGCAGCTCAGCCGCAGAGAACACGGGCTGATCTGCGTCCCCGTGTAACGGACGGGGGACCGAGGGCCGTCACACGGCGTGTGAGAACTCCGTGGGAGCCGCGTTCTCGGCACTCAAAGTCTGAAGCTGGTAGCAGCCCTGTGGGGGGACGTCCTCACTGCCCCCTCTGGGTGGTGAGGTGGTGGCGGGGGGGTGGGGGAGGCCCCCGGGGTCTGGAGTTCGAGTCTGTGCAGGAACCACGGTGGGTCGAGTCCCCGCGGCCCTGCGCGTCGGACCGTGAGCTTGGGCGGCGTAAATGAATAATTCAGCGAAGGCGGATAATTTCCATGGCAACCTTGCCAGCTTGGGGCCGCGCCGCCTCCCGGGGCCGGTTCGCCCCGATGAAGAGACGGCACAGAGCAAGCTGCTTTTCCGGGACGAGGAGGAAAGTAGGTCGCGGCAGCGGGCGGGGCTCGCGGAGCTGTGTGAGGACCCGCAGGCCCCAAGGCTGCCGTGGGGGGGGCGGCCCTGCCCGGCCGGGGAGAGGCGGGTCAGTCGGCCCCGGGAGCCCCTGAATCTGGGGCCCTCAGGACGTCGCTGTGAGGGGAGAGAGGGAAACTGAGGCCCACAGAGCTGCCTCCCAGAGGCAGACCCCAGACTGCCTGTGGGGGCTGAAGTCCGCGGGGGGGCTCCGTCCGTCCTCCCGCTTAGACGGTAACGGGGGTGTGGGGACAAGTCGTGTTGGGGGTGCCGTCTGGGTGTGTCTGAGGCAGAGTGGACGGCTTCACTGGGGCGAGAGCAGCGGCACTGGGACTCAGACCCAGGTCACAGTCAGGGCCAAGGTCAAGGCCAGGGAGGCCAGGCAGCCGTCCCTGTGTGGAACTTGCAGACAGTGCCTGACGCCCTCCCGGGAGCAGCCAGAGCCGCCTGCACCCGCAGACGGGAAGGGGCAGGGCACAGTCACGCTGGGGCCCCGGGGCCGCCAGAGTCTGCGGCGAGCAGCGTCCTCGGGTCCCACGCCCACAGGTGCAGGAGGGAGGGGCCGAGGTGAGGACACGGGGTGGGCGACAGGGCGGGAATGGGGGCGGAGGCACCGAGAAGGACGTGGGGGAGGGCGGGGGAGGGGCCGGCCTGTCTCCTGATCCCCAGGCAGGTGCCCTGGGCCTCCCACCCAGGCCTCTCCCTAAAATGACTCACGGACTCAGTTCCTCCCAGGATCCCACAAACGTAAACGTCATCCTCTGAGGAATAGCTTCTTCGTGCAGTACGCAACCTGAACAACCATACGGGGTAGGCTGATGAGCTGCGTGACCTTGGGCAAAGTATCTTTCCTCTCTACTCCTGTGTCTTCTGTAAAACGGGAGTCGTGAGGTCATCTCCCTCCCTGTTATCCTGAGGGTTTGATGACACGATGCGGGTGAACTCTGGAATAATAGTCACTGGAATTGGTGCCATTGCAGCTGCTGCTGTTATTTTCAGAAAGGTGGCCCAGGCACGCCCGTGGAGGCCAGCCGGTAGCCCCGCCCACGGAGAGGCAGGTGGCCCGCCTGAGGTCACACGGCTGGCAAAGTGCAGAACCACATCACCTCAGACCTCCTGACCCCAGGGCCTTAGCACGTCCTTGCCTAGACTTCTCTGCAGGACGGGAGGGAGGGGGAGAGGAAAGACCCTGAGCGGGGCCCCAGGAGGGGCTGGCGCTTGAGCCCGCTGGACGGCAGCCACCGGAGAGCAAAGTGAAGTGACGGTCCTCGAGCGCAGTCTCTCTTTTTCCAATTCAGCTGCATCTGCCAGCAGCGAATATCATCACTGCAGGCGGGGGCGCGGGGGGCACTGCTGTGGGGAACTTGTGTCGCCGGGTGGGCCTCACGGCTTCCGTCTGCTCTGGCAAAGCCCTGCCTCCGAATTACATCGCACGCCCGCTGCCACCCTCGTCCCGGGCACGTGTGTTTGACGGTGGCCGTCGGACACGCGCCGATTTGGGGCCTCCCCCCCGCGGCCCTGACTGAACGGGAAGGGCGAACGCGGTGCCGCCCCGGCCGCGACACACCGGAGGCCGACCCCGCGCCCAGCATGCCGTGTGTCTCCCGCCCGACGCTTCGCGTGAGGCCTGTGTCCGCGGGCGGCCGATGCTTCTGCCCCCGCTGACCGTGTGGACGGGGGCTCAGCGGTCAGAGACCCATGGGGCGGCGCGGGCGCCCCACACGGCCCATCTGCTTCCCGGGGCGCCCTGCCCCCGGGGCCCCCGCTAAGGGTCCCCGACGGCTCCAGCCCTGCTCCCGCCCTCGGCCGCAGTGGAAGGTCTGACCAGGGGCCGCGGGGTCTCCCAGATTTGGCAAGTTCTTCATAACTTGGGGATGGGCGGGCGGGGGGCAGGGGCGCGGCCCAAATCCCACCGCGCCCGAAGCCTCGAGGGCGGGGAACGCTGGCCCTGCTGACGACGGGTACGACGGAGCCTCCGGCCGCCGTGTCCAGGTGCGGCGCCTGTGCCGTCCGCGGGCCCGCCACCTGCCCCCTTAAGTCCTCCGGAGCAGAGCTCTGTTTTCACCGCCCCCCATTGTACAGACGCAGAGACGGGGGGCGGGGGGGAGGGGTGAGTGCTCTGCCCCAAATCGCAGGCCTCCTGGGCTGCGGGGCTGCGCTTGGCGTCGGGGCGGCCTGGCCCCGGGGCGGGCGGTTTGTTCTCACCTCCGAGAGCCACGCGTCCCCGACGTCGGAGCCGCCGGGCCGCGTGCAGGCCCTGGCTCTGCCGCCCGGTATGCACGTGACCTTGACGAGCTGCCCAGCTGCTCGGAGACTAACCCTGAGGGACCCTGCCCTCGCTTCCCGGGGCCGCCGTGCGGGTGACCCCGAGCGCCGTGCGGGTGACCGCGAGGGCGCCGTGCGGGTGACCCCGAGCGCCGTGCGGGTGACCGCGAGGGCGCCGTGCGGTGGCCCTCGAGGAGTGCGTGGGCGGTGGACCCCAGCGCCGGCGGGTGACCTCCGAGCGCCTAAGTGGAGACGCGAGGGCGCCGGGCGGTGACCGCGAGGGCGCCGTGCGGGTGACCGCGAGGCTGCATGGTGACCCCGAGCTGTGGCGTGGAGACCCCGAGCGCCGTGGGCGGTGACCGTGGGAGGGCGCCGTGCGGGTGACCCCGAGAAGTGCCAAGGGTGACCTGAGCGCGCAAGGGTGACCCTCGAAGCGCCGCGGCGGTGACCGCGAGGGCGCCAAAGTCAGACCCCGAGCTGGTGGTGACCCAGGGCGCTTGTGGCGCGAGACCCTGGGCTGGCCGTGGCGGGTGGTCCCAGCGCCGGTGGCGGTGACCGCGGGCGCCGTGGCGGTGACCCCGAGCGCCGTGCGGGGTGACCCCGAGCGCCGTGCGGGTGACCGTGAGGGCGCCGTGCGGGTGACCCCGAGAGTGCCGTGCGGGTGACCCTGAGCGCCGTGCGGGTGACCGCGAGGGTGCCGGCCGCCAGCAGCAGAAGTGTATTCGCTGGCAGCTCTGGAGGCCGGGCGCCCAGTCAGGGTGTGGGCAGGACAGCCTCTCCGCGCCACTGGGCCCCGCGTGTCGTCAGCTGTGGCTACGACACCCCATCTCTGTTTCGCCACGTGGCCTCTCCTCTGTGTACATGTGTCTGGTAGTGAGACTGCCGCTGGATTTAGGGATAAACTTGGAGGATTTCACGTTGAAATCCCTAATTTAATCACACCCCCCAGGACACACTTGTTTCCCACGGGGGTAGTGGCCGCGGGCTCCGGTGCAGACACGCCTCTCCGGGGCCACCAGTCAGCCCACGCCGGACGCAGGTGTCGACCGGCGTCTGTGAGCGGGGACCCCGCACGGCAGACGGACGGGAAGCCTCAGAGGAGACGCAGCACCTGCCCCCCCACCCGCGGGAGACACAGCGTGCGCGGCAGGGCCGCCAGGTCCTGGGTCTCAGGGCGGCCCCCGCCCCCGCTTCCCCCCAGGGACATGGCCCTGTTCGCCCGGGGTCCCCCGCCCCCTCCCTGGAACGTTCTGGACCCTGGTCCCGCCCGGCTCCTGGCCTGCAGTAAGTGCCAGCCTGAGGAGGGGGTTCGAAAGGTGAGAGCCAGGACCCCCGAGGTCACCGTCTGGAAGGCCCGGGCCTGCCGCCCAGGGGAAGAAAAGGGGGGAAAGGAGTCTGCGTGACAGGTGTCAGGACTGGGCTGCCGACCCGGGAAGGCAGAAGCCCCCGGCTGCCGGTCACCGAGGCTCCAGGCGCGAGAGCGTGGGGTCAGCACCCGTCACCCGCGACGCCGTGCGGGGTCCCTGAGGTCGGGGCCGCGGAGCCGCCAGGCCAGCAGAAGGGCGAGGAGCCCAGCACACCTTCAGGCCTCGGCCGGCCGGGGGGAGGGGGGGTGACCTCCGGGCCGCGCCGGCCGCCGGGAGCCAGCCGAGGCGGGCGGAGGGCACCAGGCAGCGGCGCCTCGCCCTCCGATCACGTGACCTCACCCGGGGGGGTGTTTCTCCGCCGTCCTCGGCATATGGTAATGGTCCCGTAAAACATGCCCTGTTGGGTCTTAATGTCTATTTAATGACACCTGCTACGAAGGCGCCCATAACCCGGCTGCTAATGGGAGACGAGGGGCTATCAGAGCGGGGACGCCGAGCTCTCCGGCGGCGGCGGCCTCTCCCGGGAGGTGAGCCGCCGGTGGGGGTGGGGCGGGGCGGCAGGGTTCGGCCCGGGAGGGGCTCAGAGGAGCTGCCCGAAGCCCCCTTGTTCTGCAGGGGCCCCGAGGGAGGTCACAGACGTGGCTCCGGTCGGGAAGTGTGGGCTGCTGAACCCGATTCCCGTCGCCCGTGCCGGCCCGGGGTGTGGCCCCAAACAGCGGCGGCCTCTGCTCCCTGTCTGTGGAAGGGGGGTATGGAGTCCCGAGGGAGGGGACTGTTCCCTGCGCGCCGGCTGCCCCCTGCGCCTTCCCCTGCAGCCTCGACCTTTGCGCTCAATTGGGGAGAGGCGGCGGGTCCCGGCGCAGAGGTTTCGCCTGCCCTGGGTCCTCAGGACGCAGGTCCTCGCTTACTTGCTGGCTCGCAGTGAACTGGGTTAAGTGCTGTGCCGTCCCTGGTCGGGGGCTGGGGGCTGGGTCTCCACTCCCCGAGTCTGCGTTGACCCGTGGCCAATATGACGTGGCTGGACGTGGCCCCGCATGACACGTGGGGTCCCGCCTCGGGCGTCCCAGCCCCTGGAGCCTTCGGGAGCCCTTCCAGGACCCTGGCCCACCGGAGTCCGTGCAAAACCCAAGAGTTGCTTTGGGCCTCTGGGTCTGGGGGCAGTTTGTTGCGCCGGGGTGAGCGGGAGCACTTCTCGTGATGAGCCAGGTTCATCCCTCGTGTTGACAGAGTCACGGCGGCACACGGGGCACCACGGAATTTGCCGGATGCCCAGGGAGGGGGGACGGCCGGAGGGGGGGACGGTGCACAGAAAGGCAAGGAGGTGTCACGGGAGGCCCCTCAGGTCCCGTCCGGACGCCAGGACAGGGAGCTTGGGGACACCCTCCCTGGGGACGCCCAGCACTGCTGGCTGCAGACAGGCGTCTCCCTGGAAAGCGAATTCGGTCCATCAGTGGGAGGTTCAGACTCCTGTGTGTTGACGCCAGCAAGGCCGTATCACGTGATTTTTTTAAGGATTGAATTTGAAAGATTCAGAGGCATTTTGTGCCTTTCCAGGCCCTGCGGGAGCCTCTGTGGAGGGACAGCTTTGGTGCCCAGGGCCCGACAGACAGAACCTTGAGGGGCTCCCCGTGAGCAGGCCCACGGTCGGCAGACCTGCCCGGAAACAAACGTGGCAGACGGAGGCGCGAGGCTCTCAGGAGCGGGCGGGCGGCCCCGGGGGCGGCAGGGCGGCAGGGCGGACTCGGAGCCCACAGCGCCCCGCTGCCCGCCTCCCCGAGAGCTCGCCCTCTGGCCTGGATCGAGGCCCCGCTAAGCGTGTGACACCCATGCGCCCTGCCCTCCCCGCGCTGTCGTGCTGTGTGGTCACGGCATCAGTGGCGCTGGAGGTGCGCCCGGCTCTCGCTCGTTGGAGGTTGGGGATCCATCTGCCCGCGTGGAGCGCAAGGGCCCCAGAGGGTGTCCGGGGCTGAGCACACAAGGACAGCGCCGAGCAGGTGCCCAGGGAGGCGTCGCTTCACCGCCGGGGCCCAGGTGGCGGGCTGTCCCGAATGTGTGTTTCTGGCGAGAAGGCGGACAGGAAGTGTCTCGTGAAAGTCCGTCCGTTTATTCGGGAAGCAACGCGCTCGCCAAACCTCCGTCTCCTTTCACGGATGGGAAGGGAGGTGCGCGGCCCCCACGGCCACGAGGGAGCCCGGGGAGGCGAGCGTTCCGTCCGGATGCGGGGGTCCCCCTGGCGAAGAAGGGCATTGTGGGTGTCGGGTGGGCACCTGGCCGCGTCTGGCATACGACGCGTTGGTCCCTAGCTCTGACAGCGGTCTGAGGCTGTCGTCTTACGGGGAGAGAATGAGGGACGGCAGGGCAGGGCAGGGCACGTTTTCCCGAAGACGCGGCCGATGGAGGAGCTCGCTGTGAGACCGAGGCGGGGGAGGGGCCGCGTGTTCGCTCCTGCGCTCTGTCGCTGTGTCCCCGTCACCTGGAGCGGTGACCACACGCTTCATTGACAGTCCAGGAGCGTCGGGGCCCGTCGCGTGGCCGGCCGCCTGCGCCTCCATCTCGGGAACGAGGCCCACGAGACTCCCCACCCCGCGTGCCACCCCTGGGCCGGGTCAGCTTGCACCCACTGGGAGGGTCCGGGTCGGCCCACCCCAGCCCGGCCATGTCCAGCTCAGCACGCCAGGACCTGGCGAGCTCTGGATTGTTCCAGGGAGTGTTTTTAACAAGTTGTAAATATGTCTGCCCGCGTCCCATCGCTGTGCATAAATGATACAGCTGATGAAAAGCAATCATGATCCCGTGAATCATTTCTGTCTGTTTACGAGAACATTTCATTCCCCATCTTCCAGAAGGAGGCACAAAACACACGTTGAAGGAAAACGTATTTGATGCTGCCATATGGTAAGACCGTACCGCGTTCCGCTTCCTCGCCGGCTCCTGTGGTATGTGAAAAAGAGGAAGGAAAACTCGTAATTACTGTAGAGTTTTTTTTTTCAATACCCACAGATATTTCTCTTAAGTATAAACAAGGGCATTTGCAGAAATGATGGTCTTGATCTCCACTTGGTTTGCCTTAGGATCAGAGATACGGCCGGTACTTGGGATGTAATTATTTGCTTACGGGCCTGTCTCTCTCACTTAAAGAAACGGAATGAGTCACGTGCTGATTTAGAGCCACCCCGCGCTTGTCCCCCATCACTCCTGCTAACGCTCAGCACAGGTCTCTGTGCGTTTAGCGTATGAACTTAAGGGGTAAACCTTCTGGAAGAAATAGTGAATAATCCCAATGAGGAAGTCTCTCTTGCTTCCAGCAATTGTCTCTGACAGCCGGGCTTCTAGAGTGAGCGTGGAGGGCTTGAACGAGCAGCGTTGTGTCAGTCAGCTAATGCAGCCATGCTGTGTAACAAAGTGCCCCAAAACTCAGTGGCTTAAGGCAAAACGCATTTCTTCAGACCGTGAGCGTGCAGGTGGGCGGCACTATGGCTAATCTAGGCTAATCTGACTCAGGATGCAGGGCAGGACTCAGGGCCACGGGGTAGACTCGGGTCTCTTTCTCATGTGTCTCCTGGGCCCCGTCGGGAGTGGCGGCCTCGGCCTGGGGCATAATCTTCTCGGTGGATCACAGGAGTCCTAGAAACAGCAACCTCAATCGCTCGAGGCCCTTGCAAGCCTCTGGTTGCATCTCATTGGCCCAGACGAGTCCCATGGTTCACCTGGAAGTCAGGGAGTGGGGAGGGTGTGGGGCGGAAGGGGTGCAAGTAACGTGTCACAAAGCAGTGAGCGCTGGATCCGAGGGCTCAGCCTGTCCCGCAGAAGCCATGGGGTCATGGGTGGAGAGTGGGGAGCAGCTAAGCAGAGGAGAAGCCGAGGCAGTGGAGGAGGCCGGGAGCAGGTGGGGCGCGTGTGCGACACACGCAGGCCACCCAGCGAGGCTTCAGTCCCGCCAGGGGTGACGGCCCCCGCCGTGGATGCTGGGCGTCCCAGGGGACGCAGCCCGAAGCCCCCGGGTGGGGAGGCGAACACACGTCCTTCCTGGGAAAGCAGGAAGTCGCCTGTGACGAGCAGAGGCCCCACGGCCGTGCGTCTCCTTCCACGCCAGCCACTCCCCCCGCGCCGTGGCCTCCTGGGCTCTTGTGACCCGGCCCGCCCGCGGCCCCACGACGCCCTCCACGCGGGGCAGCAGGCGCTGGCCGCACCCCTGCGCCCGTCCCTCCCGGGGGCCCCGCTTCCTGGCTCCCACGTCGCCGCTCTTCTCCACGTCGCTTCCTGGCTCCTCGCGGAGCTCGAGGGGGAGACGTTGGGGCGAGGCGGAGAGGGGCGTCGGCAGGAAGTGGCCCACCGCCTCCCGCTCCCGCGTCCGCTGTGACGGGGGTCGGCGGGTGGCGGCTCGTCCGTGACCCGCTCCCGCCCCTAAATGCAGACGTGAGCTCGGTGGCGGTGGCCACATCACTTCTACCCCTCTGAGCTCCCCGGGGGGCAGGCTGGCGGCCACGTCACCTCCACGCGCCGTGTGCAGGGGGCACTTGTGCAGACGGACCCATCCTGGGGGCGCTGCAGGGGGAGGGGCCGGCCTTGACCTGCGGACATGAAGACCGCTTCCCCCGCCGCCTTCCAGCTGCCTTGCAGCCCGAGCCTCCGTTCACACTCCAGACACTGACCCCGTGGTAGTCTGGGCGTGCCCTCCCCCGGCCCCTCCCCCAGCAAAGTTCACAAACACCACTTCCTCCAGGAAGCCCTTGCGGATTCTTCCCTTGCAGGAGACCAGCGAGGCTCAGCCCCGCCTCTTCCGGGACAGTTACTACCGTCCAGCTCGCCCCGCTATTCTGTCTGCTCCTGCGCCTTCCCCACCTGATGCCGGATCCTCGCCGGCCGCGGGGGGTTCGCCCCGAGCTCTGCTTTCCCCTGATACTTAGCCAGTGATTCAAATCGAGTGGGTCCTCGGTAAATAGGCGGGTCGGAATCACACTGCGGGGGGTGCCGATCGGAGGAGAAATCCGATGTGTTCCTAAAAGCTCCCAATCTGAAGCTCGTGGCTTTGGAAGAGAGGGGAGTGAAATCGGTTTTTATTGAATTTGTCTGCTGTTTGCAGAGTGATTTTGTGGTCTCTTTCATTGGGCCAATTACATTTATGAAGATGAGTTATGACAGGCGGGAACTCGCTTGCATGGATTACTGTGTGCTAACTATGTCATTAGGGGCCGGCGTCTAGGAGGGGACTTTGTTGGATGTTTCCATCAAAAAAAAAAAAAATACACATATTACGATCCATAAAAAACAATGAGCAATGATAATTTCATTTTTATTGGTCATTTTAAAACACTCGCTGATAATTTCCCCCATGCTTAGTAGGCACATCCCAGCCTCCTTTGAAATATATCCATAAACTTGTTGCAAAAAAACGGCCTTACGTAATCTCTCAGCTTCCTTCCCTCGTCAAAGCCCGAAGAGAGACTCCCAAAGGCGGAAGGTGTGGGGTCCCGGAGGGCGTCTGGCGGTGTGCAAGTCGGCGGGCCCTTCCCGGGCACCCAGACTGACCATCGCACCTTCACCCCGAGGGGCTGGTCCTCTGTCTGGCGTTTGTATGAAAACAGGAGGGGCCCTTGTGACCGATCTGGTATCCTGTCCTTTCCGTCGATAATCACAAGGGGGCTTGAGGTCCTTTCGGGGGTCAGGGACCCCCAGCCAGGCCGAAGGGGGAGACACGGGCAGTAACGAATGGTGCGAGTGAACGGCGCTGGGCTTCCGCGTCCCGCTCTGGGTCGTCCCCACAGAGGCCACCCCCCCCACCGACTCCCGGCTCAGGCAGCAAGGAAACCAGGGGCCTCGGGGGTGGTCACAGCCTCCAGACCCTCCCCGTTCAGGAGGGAAGCCGCTTCCCCGTGGTCCCAAAGCCTCCTCAGGACGGGGTTCAGTCTCCCGAGGGGACCGTAGAGCCTCCGTACCAGATGAGTCTCCTTTCCTCTGGCTCCTTCGGCAGCTCCACCCGCCTCTCCGGCCCGTCTCACCCCCGGGCCCCGGGCCCCCCTCCCGCCGCGTGCAGGGCCAGAGGCCAGCGCCGGTGGGGTCGCAGCCGGCTCGGGGGGGGCACCCACTCACCAGCCTTCAGAGCGAGCTTCTCTCCAGAGACGCGGCCCACCCTCCGCTGGTGCCGTGAAGCCTGACGAACCTTCGGGGAGTGTGTGAGTGTGAGCGTGTGTGTGCACCAGTGTGTACGTGTGAACGTGCGTGTCTGTTCACGTGAGCGTGTGTGCCCAGATGTCCCCGTGTCTCCAGAAGTCCCCAGGATGAGGACGGGGACGCCCCGGGGCCTGCCCCCCGCAGAGCGTCGGGCGGCCGGCGGGCGTGGGCCTGCTCCTGGCTGTGCCCGGGTGCACGTGGCCGCTCCCCGAGCGAGCGTGACTGCGCGTGCTCGTCGGCACCCGAGGCCCGTCTGCGTCGGAGACCCGGGTCACCCTCCCACGTCCCCACAGCGGCCGCCGCTCTGCCAGCGCCTGCGTTTCCGCTCCGAGTCGCAGCTGCAGCCTGGCGTCGCTCGGGGGGGCTCTCGGCCCGCCGCCTCCTGTCCCGCGCCCGCCCGGCTTCCCGAGGCTCCGCGGCATTTCCTGCCCGCGCCGCTCCCTGGCCGCGTGGCCGTGGGTTCTCCCGGCGCTTCTCCCGGAGCCTCCGCGTGGGGCTGCGGCCCGGGCTCTCCTCTGAGGGTCTGTCTTCCGTCGCTGCCCCGGACCCGGGCAGGGCGCCCCTGTGTGTGTCCCTCGGGAGCGCGCCGGCGTGAGCCCCCGGGTGGCTCCGTGGCAGGTGTATCGGTGGGGTTTTCCTGAGCGGGAGGGAGGCCCGCCAGCGACGTGCTGACCTTCACCGTGGCTTCTAGGTAGGCAGCAAGCTGACGGCCGTTCCTCGGGTGACGCCCCCCGTGACTCATTTACTCAGTGACGTGTTTGAATATTCAGTCAGCAAACATTTAAGGAGCACCTCACGAAGCCAGCGGGTCGGGGCCGCCAGCTCAGGCGCAGTCCCGCCCCCTCTCTGCGGACCCCGTTTGCCTGTGTGTGAAATGGGCACAAGCATAGTGTGGCCCGGGAGACGGAGCCGAGGAACCCAGTAAAGCCACATCTTAAAGCCCGCGTAGCTGTGAGCTGCTGTGGGGCCTCACTGGCGCGCAGGGTGTGGGGCACCCGCCCCGCGGAGGTGCACAGTCGGGCCAGGGCAGGGAGGGGGGCGCCCGTGATGGGGAGCAGCCCGTGAGGAGCCAGACGGGAGGCGCCCACCCTTTCTGCCTGGGGGTGGAGACGGCGGACGGAGGCGGCGGGGGGCTGGGCCCTGACGGACGTTAGGCGGTGCTGGGGGAGGGAGGCACCAGGAGGCTGGAGGGCGTGGCCGTGCGGCCAGGTTACAGAGAGCCTTGAATGCCAGGTCAAGGGGGGCGTCTGGTCTTGTCCTGCTGGCCACGGGGAGTGGCTCCAGCGTCTTCAACGAAGAGCGGTAGGGTCTGGTCGCGGCCGAGGGCACGCCTTGCCGCGGCCGCGTACACCTTACGCAGCGCTGAGGAAGCTGGCAGGAATGAGCCGCCAGGCTTTCTGCCCACGTGAGCCCACCTCCCGCCGCAGGAAGAGGGGCCAGGACGGGAGACTCCCCGGCTCCAGCCTGTGCTCGCCGGCGACCGCGAGGCCGGGACTGACACAGACGGCATCGGGCCCAGAGGGGTCCCAGCGGGGAAACTGAGGCAGCGGGGAAGCAGACGCGGCGGGCTGGCGCCCGGCCGACCCGCCTTCTGCCTCGTTCTGCCATTGGACCCCGCCTGTGACCCGGGCCGGTGCGCGTACCTTTCCGGCGCCGTGGCCTCGCGGGGGAGGTGGGCACAGCCAGCTGTCGCGGGCGGTGGGGAGGACCCAGGGCAGCAGGGGCCTCCCGGGCCCCCTGGGGGGCTGCAGAGGTGCTCTCGGGGCAGCTGAGGGCAGGGCCTCGGGCACGCGAGCAAGGCTCGCCTCCCGCACCCCTGCGTCCCGCACCCCTGCCTCCCACACCCCTGCCGCCATTGCCCTGCCTCCCTCACCCCTGCCTCCTGCACCCCTGCCTCCCGCACCCCTGCTGCCTTCGCCCTGCCTCCCTCACCCCTGCATCCTGCACCCCTTCCTGCCAGCAGGCTCTGCCCGGGAGGGGTGGGCTGGACGGGGCGCCCAACCCTGGAGGGGTTGACATCACAGAAAACCAAAGCGCATCGTGCTCTTTTCTCCACTCTCCCCCGAAAGGGTGAAACGTGCATCCTACATCTTTTCTCCTAGGACTTTTGAAGTTTCTGCTCTAAGTGGTAAAACACACCAATAAATCTCCCCACGAATATTTATTGAAATGGCACTTTTAATTTTTTTGTGCGTGTGTTTTATTTCTGAGGGAGAGACTGCGTGAGCAGGGGAGGGTCAGAGAGAGAGGGAGTCACAGACTGAAACAGGCTCCAGGCTCTGAGCTGGCAGTCAGCACAGAGCCCGACGCGGGGCTCGAACCCACGAACCGCGAGACCATGACCTGAGCCGAGATCGGACGCTCAACGGACTGAGCCCCCGGGCGCCCCTGAAATGGCACTCTTAATACAAAGCTGTTTTAGTGAAGCTCCTAGGAATGCATTTTGAGCAGCCATCGATCTTAAAGTATTTACTAGCAACGTGCTCATGTCCGAAATGTTACCCGCGCTCGTCATCATCTGTTCTGGACGAAATCGCGGGGGGTTGGCCTAGGTGGGGGTTAGACTGTGCACGCGTCAGGCTTGGCGTCAGGCTCCTTCCCCTCCTGGCCCCTGGTTGGTTGGCTCTGCCGCCGTCCGGCCCGTCTCTGGGCGTCTGGCAGGGGGCGCGGCAGGGCACCCCTGGAGCAGATGAGCCACGCGCAGAGCCACTAGGGAGTCACGGACGCTTGAGCAGGAGAGAGCTTGGGGGTCACCATGCCCGACGCCCTCACCACCCACAAAGGTGCCCGACAGACCGGAGCCCCTCCAAAACCCCACCCGCCTGATCAGCAAAACCACACGGATGCGGGAAACAGGTATTGTGGACGACCGGGTGGGGACAGGAATCGCTGGGAGACGAGGCCACCCAACATCCGTGTCAGCAAGCGCGCCACCTACCCCTGGGCCAGCACGCACCGTGGGTCTGACCCTGCAGACCTGAAGGCGCTCCGTCGCAGGGTTCATGCACACCCGCGCTCGCTGCGGCAGCGGGTGCTGGGCCGGCAGCAGCTGCCCACCCGCCCAAGGGGGCCTGGAGGAAGAGCCCGGCTTCTGTAGCTGCAGGTCCGAGGGCTCCGGGCCGCCCCTGTGGCGCCCCCGCACCTCCAAAGTGTGTGCTTATTTGCATGAACGAATGTTTTGTAAACAAACAAAACAGACATTTTAAAGAGATGAGGCAAAACACTGATCACCCGTCCCTTGTGCCAACGGGGCGATGCTGTGCCGCGTTTCTCAAGCACATTGGGTGGAGAGGAAATAGGCCTGGGCCTTGTGTGGTCACGGTGCTGCAGAGACCCGGGCGGCCTTCAGAGCTCTCCGCCTCGGTCCCCGCGCTGTGGGTAACGCTTCCTGGGCGCAGAGGCGCGGGCCCGGATGCACGCGGCCGCCTTTGTGCGTTTATCCGGGTGTACAGAGCGGCGCGGGTGGGGCGCTCCTCTGCCCTCCCCCGGACCCACCGTGGGGGCTGGACAGGAAAGCGGGGGAAGGAGAGGAGCGGGCAGAAACGAGGGATTAAAAAGGTAACGCAAACCGAGAAGATGCTCGCGGTTCGGCTAACCGGGAAGGGAAGGAGGCGGCCGAGCATTGCGTCCGGCCACGCGGGGAGCAGGTCGGCTGAGGAAGGCCCTGGGACGGCCAGGGACCAGGGCAGGTTTTGGTGGGACGAGGGGCACAGTCTTGCTGGGGTTTCCGTTGTCACCGCGGTTCTCGGACTCGCAGCACAGGGGCCGGGCCTGGCCCCCTGCAGGGAGACCCCGCGAGCGTGTGCCTCCCCTCTCACACCAAGCAGACGGGCTGGGTCTTTTGGGCCCGAGTCCTGGTGCTGGAAAGGGAGAGTCCGACCGCCCCGGGTCAGGTCAGGGGACACGGTCATGGGGTCAGAGCGGGTGTGGGCTTCGCAGCCCCGTCCTGAGCAGGCCCAGAGCCCGAGCCCCCAGCCCCAGCTGTCCACTCGCCCGACTCTCCTCGCTCCCCACGTCCGAGGGCTGGTGACGTGAGGCAGGAAGGCTCAGTGGTCTGGGGTTTGGATGGGGTTTCCTGCAGGAAAGGGACCCACGGCACCAGGTCACCGGGTGGCTGTTACGGAACACGGCGCTTCCCTCGGCGGCTCCCCGAGATCAGAGCGCGCACCAAGCAGTTCGCTTCCAGCTGCGGTCGGGCGCGGCGTCAGGTCTGGGGTTTGCCGTCTCCTGCGTGTCGGAGGTCCCCCTCCGGGCCCTGGGGAGGGGGGTCAGCAGCTGACCCCGAGGACAGCGACTGAGACAGACAGGGAGTGGTCCCGGCTGGGGGTCCTGAGGCCACTGTGGCTGGGATGAGCCTTGTCAGTGCCGAGGGGCGGGGGACGGAGCCGGACCCCCGCTTCCTCCACCAGACTCTGTGGGTCGTGGGAGGCCCCCTGCCCTTGGCTGCTGGGCCATTTGAGACGAAAGTTGAACTGGAATCCCGTCGGCCTCCACCATCTGGAAATGCGTCGTAGCAGATGACTGCTAAGACAGCGGTGACAGTACGTGTGCTCTTTCCCCAGAGGTCGCGCCGCCCTGCCCAGGTCAGGTGGGCACCATCCCTGGCGGCGGGGGTCGGGGGGGAGCCGGGCCAGCGCGGCAGAGTGGGCGTCAGGACGGAAGCGAGCAGCCGCTCAGTGCCCTGTGTTTGAGTGTCTGATTAGACTCTGTGTCACCCAGGAGCGCAGGCTGGCAGAAGGGGGCATGTAAGGCGTCTCACGGAGAGCCAGGCCCTTAATCACGTGACGGAGGGTCACATGGCCCTGGAGGAGGGAGCGTGGGTGACGGGGACAGCGGGTCACGCTAAGAGCTGTTCTGTGGGTGAGCCCGAGGACCCGGCGTCCGGCGGGACGTCCGGGCAGCGTTTTCACCTTCCGGGTCCCCTTCCAGGCGGAATGTGGGGAGCAGTTGTCTGCGTCCGCAGCCGGAGGGCAGAGGCTGCAGGAAGCCGGGGTGCAGAGGTGGGGCCGATGCGGGGCCTGCTGTGCGGGGCTGGCGGGAGGGGCTTCCGAGGGGGCGCTGTTCCCAAAGGGGCTGCCGTCTGGCCCGCGTGCTCCTGCGTGGCCCCTCCTCTGGGCGCTTCTAGAAGGTGCAGCAAAGCGATGGGACCCGCAGGGCTGGTGCCCCCCCGCCCCCCGTCTCTGACGGGGCGGGTGAGCCACGCGGGCGAGGGCCGCACAGAGAGCCCCCCGCCTCCTGGGCCGCGGGCCGCAGGGCCCTCGTCAGCGCTGCCTGGACTCCTGAGCCACAGAAGCTCTGAGTCCGCGAACGTTGGCTTCTCCCTGTGGTTTCACGTGGCTGGTTTGGGGGGGCTGTTGCGTGGTGGTGACGGGTCGCTAACAGGTTCAGACCCTGCGGCGCCACTGGGGTGGGGGCTCCGGCCGCCTGGGAGGCAGACCCCCTGCCCGTCCCCCCACCCCTCCCTGGGCACGTGGGCTGGGGGAGACGCTGGATGCTCCCGGCCTGGGCCGGCGTGTGTCTGTGCGTGCGTGCGCACGTGTGTGTGTGTGTGTGTGTGTGTGTGCGTGCAAGAGTCCAGGGGTCTGGTGCCCTCTGCTTTGCACCCAAACGCCCTGCCCTCCTCTGCTGCCCTCGGGAGGAGGGGTGTGTCTGTCACACTTCGGGGCCCACGACACAAAGGAGGTTCCCGTTTAGAGCAGGTGTCACTTCAGTGCGGGGCGGCTGGACGGGGACAAAGGTGGAGGGGTGCCGTTGGCGCCCCCAGCTCTGCACACACACCCTGCCGCCGGGTCTCCTGTGCTGCCGGGGGCTCGCGTCTCAGGCCGGAACGGGGCCCGGGGCGGGGGGCACCACATCTGCTCCGTCCCCTCAGCGCTCACCCGCTCCCGGCGTCGCGGCCTCGTGCGCAAATTCAGTCACAAACGGGAGAGCGAGGCCCCGTTTCCCGGGAAGCGGTTGTGCTGCCGGAAAACGTGCAGAAGCCGGATGGCTCAGGATTGTCGTGTGTCCCCGCCTCCTTCCCCTGACACCTGCTCCGCCTCCGCCCGCCGTCCGGCGCCAGGAGCCCCGGCTGGAAAGGTAGACAGAACACCTCGCCCTCCCTGTGAACGTCTGGAAAATCTGGCTTTTCCAGTGAAAATGGGGTTTATCAAGTTTACACCATGAAGAATGGAAGGAAGACACAGAACTCATCCTGACGGTATTTGGCCTGTCCGTGGCACCACGCATCTGTGGGAGGCCCTGGCGGAGACCGGCCTCGCAGGCGAAGGTCGGGCCGTGACGGCGTCACCGGGCCAGCCAGCGTCCGCAGCAGGGCACGCGCGGTCCTTCACCAGACCGTGTGGACGACACCAGCAGAAGCTTAGGAGGCCCAGGCCGGGTGAGGTGTCTGACAGTTCTTCCAAACTTCTCAGGGCTGGGTTTTTTTTTTTTTAATCTTTATTTATTTTTGAGAAAGAGAGAGCACATGAGCAGGGGAGGAACAGAGAGAGAGGGAGACGCAGAGTCCGAAGCAGCTCCAGGCTCCGAGCTGTCAGCACAGAGCCCGACGCGGGGCTCGAACCCATGAAATACAAGATCATGACCTGAGCTGAAGTCAGACGCTTATCGCACTGAACCACCCAGGCGTCCCAAGTTTTTGTTCCTTTAATGAAGAACTTGAGATTCAGAGAGGAGAAGACACTCGCCCAGGGTCACACAGCACTTGCCTGGGATGCTCCCGAGTCACCTGATCAGACTTTCCCCATCGGGGATCTGGACCCCACGGGGCTGGTGAAGCAAGCGCGTGCTGAGCTCTCGGGTCCCTGAATGAGACGCCACGGCGTGTTTGTGCGGGAGCGCCAGGAGGGCGGGGAGCGCGAAGAAATGGCGCGCACCCCGGGAGGCGGCCCACAGACGGGAAATACGAGGCAGAAAGAGCCCGGGGCACAGCCGGGTTCGTGCCTCAGGAAGGCGGGCGCGTCCCACTGGGGCCGGGAGCTGGAGGTGACCTGGGGCGAGTGCCAGGCCGTTGGCTGCGCCCCTCCCCCTCTCCCGTAATGAACGCACAGCCGCCAACGTTCGGTGAAAACCAGGAGCTGTCGTGGAAGAGGCGGCGAGGTGGACGCGGAGCAGCTCACCCCCGAGGCAGCAGAGCTGGCAGCTCGGAGCGGACGTAGCGTCCTCGAGCAGACGTGGAGGGCAGCGTCCGCAGAGCCGTTCGGACTGTGGCCAACATCGCTCAGCGCGCGCGGGAATGCCAGCCGCACCACAACCGAGCACATCGACAGGCAGCTTGAAGGCGAGTGTTCGCAGTGAAGAGCAAATGAGGGTTTTGGACAATCGAAGTGCAGAACGGCCGTGAGACCCCGAGCCGTGGGGTTGAGAGACGGCCCCCGCGGGCAGGCACACGGTCCCGCTCCGGCGAGCGAGCGCGGGAGGAAGGACGAGGCGGCGGGCGGGGGCCCCGCTACGCGCTGCACGGGTCGGGACTGATTAAACAGGGGCCTGCGGGTGGCAGGGGGGACTGGGGACACGGCCCTGCCTGGCGCTGATGCCCAAATGCCCAGCACCCTGCAGCCGGTGGGGAGCGATGCTCCGCGGCAGGCCCCACGGGAGGCACAGGCTTCTGGGCTCTTCCCACATCGGTGGTCGGCAGACAGACCCAGAGGGGCCCCCGGGGCCTGGCCTCCAGGCGTTCGTGCCTGCGTGGGGCCCCTGCACCCAGGCAAGCGTGGGCCGTGAGGTGCTCCTGCGCAGCGGGTGTGACATAGGTCGCAGATGGCGTCCCCACGATGCTGTGACACAGGTGGGACCCCGTGTCCCCCTCCCGCCAGCCACGGTGAAGCCAACAGCCACGTCTGGAGCCTCCTAGGAGAGGCCCACGTGTCAGGGCCGTGCGTGGGCCCCGGGGCCCCGGCCCTGTGACCACAAACACGCAGTTCTGCCAACGGTGTGGGTGAGGCTGGGCGCGGACACCGCCGCCGTGGGGGTGCAGCCCGCTGGGGCCCGGAAGCGGAGGCCGGGCGGAGCCCCACCCAGTCGCCGACCCCGGGGGGCTGCACGTCGGTGACTGTGGGCCGCCTAGAGCTGCCGGGTTCGCGGTAACTTGTCACGCGGCCGTGAAAAGTGAACGCAGGGGATTCAGGTGAGGTGTGACGTCAGCCTCAGGCCGGTCCCAGGGCGCAAGCGGGACGGCAGGGGTGGCAGGAGGGCAGCGGCTCCCCCCCACCCTCCCCGTGTGCGTCAGCTGGGCCGGGGCTCTGGGAGGGGGCAGGTGCGGTGACGTGATGCCAGAGCCCAGGTGAGCGGGTGCCGGTCTGGGGCCAGAAGGGCTGGCGCGTCTGCGAGTGCGCCCGAGGCTTGTCCGCGGTGCCCTGTGCGAGCAGGAGCGTCCCTGCCCCGCCTGGGCCGGTCGTCCTGGGCACGTCGAGTGCCAGCCGTGCGTTGACTGCCCGGCCCTCGGCGCCGAACCCAGACGGCCGCCCTAGCGCGTTTCGGCGGAGAACTAGCACTGGGACTCGCGGTCGCTCCCAGGTGCCTGGGGGCAGGCGCCCACCCACGTCTCCAACAGTGTCCGGGTCATGGGGATGCCGTGCGGGGGAGGGGGGCGTGAAGCGGTTTCCGGGAACGAGCCCGCACTCCCCCAGCGACCTTGTAGGCGACCCGATCGCCCCGAGTCCCGTTTCTGCCTGTGAGATGGAGGGTTTCCGCTGGGGGCGGCTCAACCCAGCAGCTAAATTTCTCCTCCTCCCAAGTGGAAAGGAGCACGTGCACCCGCCCACCAGGCCTGGCGCGCGTGGGACGCCGTCACCACCGGGCCTCCCCCGCCCGAGGACTCCCCGGGAGGGAGCACTCCAGCTCACAGAGCGTTTGCAGCGCCGGCCGGGATCGTTTCTATCCCTGGCGTCCAGGTTTCGTGTTTTGTGTCTGCAGCCTCGGGGGTCCGCTCACACTTCCGCGCAGGGACCCCGATTTCTGCGATGGGTCTGCCCAGGAGCTCCCAGATCTGCTCTTGGCCCCAAAGGGGAGCACTGGGGGCAAAGGCTGGTGATTCCCCGGCTTCCTGGGCGCACATGCACCCGGGGGCCCTGTGGCTTGAGGACAGGGCGGCACAAAATGCCCTCAGGGCTCCCGTTAACCAGCAAAGGGCAGAGTCAGGAGGGGACTTACGGCGACCTCACCCCCCCCACAGGGGCAGCTGGCGGTCAACACCCCCCAAAGCCGGTCCTACGGAGCGGTTCACACCGCCCCCTCGGAAGCAGCAGCTTTCCCCGCCCCCGGCTTGTGTGGGTCTGAGGCCGGTCTTCACCCGCGTCACCAGCAGAGACCGTGACACCCAGCGCCGCCCGCCAGTAACAAAAGCCCAGCTCAGCCCGACATCAACAAGAAGGGGATTTATTGGCTCACGTAACAAATCCGTCCACAACCGGAGCGCAACCGCCGGCAAGGCTCGATCCTGTGTACTTAGCGATGTCACCGGGGATCTGGCTGCCCTGTGCCACCGTCCCCTCCAGACCCAGCCGCCAGCCCTATGCCAGCAGCGCCGTCTCTGCGCGACGTTCCCAGAGGCCGGGCCTCCCTCCGGCCGCGCCGCGTCTGTGAACCAACCGGTAGCCAGGGAGACGGAAGGAGAGGCGGCCCCGTCCGGGCTGGAAGTCCCACCCCGGAAGCGGTGACCCCAAAAGTCCCCAGTGGAGATGGGGGCGCAGCCACCACCACCCACTACACCCCTTCATTTTCCACACCGGTTCGCCCGGGGCTGAGTGGTGGTCTGTGCGCGTCCAGCGTCCAGAACAATCGCTTTCTCCCTGGACCCCCGCGCACGGCTGCAGGCCTCGGGTCCCAGCACCTCGACGGCTTCCAGCCGGAAGAGAACAAGCCTGTGCCCAAGGGCTGTGGCAGCCAGGAGGCCCCCCTCACCCGGGGGCCCCAGCAACCAGGCGGCTCCTGCTACTTTTCAGGGGAAGACGCGTAGCGCGGCAAACGCCGCGCTCCGGTCTGGTTTCGGCTGCCGGAGACTTGGCCACAGGGCGCTCTGTGATTAGGCAGCTTCCCTCCCGGGGTCTGGGAGCCTGACTGTTCGCTCTTGTTTGCGCGTCACTGCGGTTGTCAGACACGCGTTCTGGGCTCTTCTTTAACTTCTGTATTTCGGCTTTCCCAAAGTGACCCGCAGCAGGGACGGGGGCCGCGGGAATTACGTTCTCACGCAGGTTTGTGTGGCTTCGCTGCCTGGCCATCGGGGTGGAGCCTGCAGGCAGTTGGGGCTCTGCGTCAAGGTCTCCCCGAAATCACTCTGGCTTTCGCGCCTTGGCGGGAACCCTCTTGGGGGAGAAGCTGGGGGCTCCGGGAGGCTTCGCTGGCAGAGACCAACGGACGTGCCCCAGGGACCGCTGGGTCCCCTCCCCTGCCTCCAGGCCCGCCCCCAGGAGGCCTCTGAGAACAAGCCCTTGGGCCCGACCCCGTCCTGCGCGTGTGCAGTCCGGCTGGGGTGCCCGGCGAGCTACGAGGCCATCGGGGGGCGGCTGTCCCGGAAGGGGTGCGGGTCTCTGGCTCCTGCAGCAGGGAAGGGACCACCTCCAGGAGGGACGGCCCTCCCCCTGCCACGGGCTCCCGGGGGGGAGGAGGGAAGCAGGGGCCCTCCAGCCACACCTCTGCCCTTCCTGGCTCCTGGGTCTTCCCCCCACCCCCCGGGGTCGACCGGGTTGGCGGGAAGAGTGAGGGCTGGACCCGGGGCCCCATCTCAGGAGGCAGCTGGCTTCCCTCCATCAGTGGGCGCCGCTGCCCCTTGGAGCTTCCGGGTCTGCTCCTGGGCCACCTTCCAGGGCAGGCGCGAACTCCTGGCCTCCCCTCCTCCCCGGACTCCAGAGAAATGGCCTCATGGGGCCCTTCCCAGGCTTCCCGGGGAGCCACAGCCGCGCCGATACAGACCCAGGCGTTTCCGGCTTGTAGCCGCGGGAGGCTGTGGGGAGGGCGCAGAACAGGCTCGGCACTGGTGTGCGTTTGGCGGAGCCCGGATGGACGTGGAGGCTGCCCCCCGAGAAGGCAGGCCGCTGGGCCCCCCGCCCTGCCTGCCCTCACCGTGGTGGCTCCCGGCTCCCCACGGGCGGCGGGGAGCGCAGGGTCAGGGCATTCTGATGCCTGGGCCTTCGAATCTCTCACCCCCTTTTCTTTCCCAGTGCGGCTTGGCTCTGGCTGTGGGAGCTCAGACCCAGGGGCCCGCCTAGGGTCCGCCCGGGCACGGAGGGGCTGCTGAGGGGCATGGGCCGCCTGAGCACGGGCCCACCCACCGCCATGGGCCTCACAGCGGGCGGTGTGCCGCTGAGCCGCCGCCCCCAGACCTGAGCTCTGGTCTCCACGGCCTCGTTCCCGAGCCCGAAGCGCCACGGGAGGGAGGCTCCAGTTTGCACCAACAGCTCTGCTCCTCCAGGATGAGCTCCGAGTGGCCGTAAGGACAATCCTTTCCTGGGTCCCCAGCCCTGTCCTCACCTGCCCACTCCTGTCCTCGGAGACCCCGCCCCCCACCCTGCCCCCACCCCCCGCCAACCCTTTTCACCTGTTCCGCAAAGCACATCAGGGCTTTCCTAGCCTCTGGGCCTTTGTACGTGCTGTTCTCTCTGCCTACGTACCCTTCCCGCTGGCCTGCTGAGTCCACGCCTGCAGACTCCTCAGGGCCGTCCCGGCTGTGCACTCCCCGGAGACCCAGGCCCACGGGACCCCCGAGCCTGCACGTCACACGCTGCCCCTGTGCTGAGCTTCTCGCTCTGCTCCTAACCACACTCCCTGCCCCTAGGCTGGCGCACAGTGGGCCACGGCGTCCACCTCCCACAGAGACACGGTGTGGCACAGAGGGACAGGGCCGAGGTGAGCACAGAGGGCCGGGCCTCGGGGACAGGCGGAAGGTGCAGCCAGCCCCCACCCATGGGCCAGGCAGCCCGTTAACGCCTCATGCCCCCAGCGTGGGACCCCACGGGAGCAGGGCCATCAAGATGGGTTGGCACCGGGTCCCCCCGAGCCCCCTCCTGCTGGCCCATGGACCCCTGGGGTCTGGGGCTCCCCTCACGGCCCCCCTCTCGGACGGTGTGCACCCTAGCTTTCCCAGGACGCGGGAGGAAGAGGCCAGGCAAGGGGCCCCCGCACGTGCTGAAGCTGGACCCGGCGGCGGGCGGCACGGAGCTGGCGGCAGGTCCTGAGGTGGGTGTGTGCAGGGTGGGGGCGCCACTCTGTCCCGCCACCAGCCGGTCCGCGGGGAGGGGAGAGGCAGCCGCGGACAGTGGCGCCTGGCCGTCTCCCCACACGTGGTCACCGGGCGTCGGACGTGCAGTCAGGGTCGCAAAGCCCAGCGGTGCCCGCGAGCTCACGCCCCCGCAGGGTGCCCGCTGCCCGCCCGGCGTCTGGGCACGAGTCTGCGGTGGGGCTGGAAGCGGGAAAGCCGGGCGCCGGCAAGCCTGCGTGTGCGCTAACCGGGCACCCCGTGGCGGGTGCGCACCGGCGGCCTCGGGGGCTCAGGGTCCCCCGGCGAGGTCGCCGGGCCGTCATCTGGGCACGTACTCGCCCGGCAGCCCTGCCCCGCCGCGCTCGCGCAGCGCCCGGTCCACCGTCCGGATGTAGCCGTCGATGAGAGCCCTCATCTCGGGGGTGAAGGGCTCGGGGTCGTGGGGGCGCCGGCCGCGCCGCCGGAAGCTGCCCTCTTTGTTGTTCTCCACGCAGAGCAGGCGCTCCTCGCTCACGGACACGTTGAGGAAGGCCACCATGGCGCGCAGCGTGGGCACCAGGCTGCGGCGCAGCTCCTCGTAGTGCACCACCAGCAGCCGCTTCCCGAAGCGCAGCCAGTCCAGCGCGTGCGACGACCACCAGGCCGCGTAGCTGTTGACGAAGTCCGGCCACTCTGGCGGGAGAGGAGGCGCGTCGGGGGGTGAGGTCGGGGCCCCACGGAGCCAAGTGACCCACCCTGCGGCCGGACGCACAGCGGAGCCGCCGTCTACTCTGTGAGATTTCTCTTCCGGCAAGGAAGAGCGAGTAGGTGGGCTTCTCGTCGTGTTCCGGGTTGTTTTGGAGGGGACACGGGGGTGTGTGTGTGGGGGGTCACGTGCAGAGGTCAAGCATCACCCCAACAGAATTTGTGCCACCAGCACACTCTCACAGCAGCCCCGAGGCAGGCCTGCCCCGCTGTGTCAGACGAGGGGACGGAGCCGAGGAGGGACCGGGGGTCAGCGGGGGGCAGGGACGCCTGGAGGCCACGGCGCAGACCTCGGGGACAAGCAGAGACCTGCCGGCCCCGCGGCCCCGCCCGCACCTGCTGGACGCAGCTCCCCTCTGACCGCTCGGTTCCCCACCGTCACCACCATGACCTGCGTGTCTCGATCCACGGCGCGTGGTGCCCGGAGGGATGGAGACCCACCCCCCACCCCCAGCAGATCTGGGGCGTGAGGCCGCGCAGGCCCGCCCGCCGGCCCCTCCCACCTACCTTTGCTCTTCCAGTTGTGGTCGGCCGCGTAGCCCAGGTGGCCGGCGCACTTGCGGTTGAACTCGGCCACCAGGGACCTGTACGGGTTCCGGATCAGCAGGATGGCCGAGTCGAACATCTCGATTTCCCTGCGGCCGCTCTCGTGGGTCTTCACGCAGATGGTGCGCCGGCTCCGCCAGTGGTCCTTCTCGCCCTTGAACCCTGGGGGAGGGGAGGCCCCTGAGCAAGCGTCCGGACAGCCCCTCCCCCGCAGCCGGAGGAGCTGGACGCACTTCCAGGAGACCCCAGAAGCCTGACCTGAGTCACAGCTCGGGTCGCAGCTGCAGGCGCAGCCAGATGATAGAGGCTCAGAGAGGGCGTGTGGCTCGCCCAGCATGACCGCACAGCAGAGCCAGTCACACACGTACCACCAAAGACGACCGCGTGCTGGTCTGTGCTGGACTTGACATTGGGGGCAAAGGGGCTCAGCCGGGGTCTGGCGAGACAGCGGCCCTGGGGCCATGCCGCGCGCAGAGGCTCGTGGGGACGCGGAGGAAGGGCCGGTAGGGGTGTGGAGACCTCACTGAAGGACTCCCGGCCACGTCCCGACAGAGCCCAGGTCGGCCAGCCCGGGACATGCGCTCCAGACACGAGCGCACGACTGTCCTGGGCTCCTGGGGACCAGGTCACGGGCAGGGAGGGGCCCTTGGACGCCGGGAAACACAAGCCGCCTTTGAACCTGGGTTCGCCCACTGGAACCCAACACGTTTCAGACGCGCCACGGCCAGACGCCACAGGCCACACGCCAGGGGCCTTCACTTTGGCTCCTTTGGCAAATGGCTGAGAAGGTCCAGGGAAGGGGGACCGGACCGCGGCCGTACGCACGAGATCTGGTCCCCGACGCCCTGGCGCCTGCAGCGCCTCCCCACAGCGGCCGCCCGGAGCCAGCCCCGTAAGCCCCGCGGGGACCCTCAGGGACCTCACGCAAGGCGACCCCAGCCCCTGGGCCACCTGGCCGTTGCAGACGGAGCGTGCCAGCCGTGAGGACAGGTTGGGCCCCGGGGCCAGGTGCTGGTGCAGCCTCACGGGGCCCAGAGCGGGCAGGACCGTCCAGCTGCCCCCCTACGGCCGGTGACACTCGGGCCCCGTCCAGGGGCGCCTCCCCTGGCTCCTCCCACCAGACCAGACCCTCGGCTGGGCCCAGGGCGTTAGGGAGCCAGCGTCGGGGTGAGAGTCCGGGGAAACGTGCCCGACACAGACGCCTCTCGGGGCCCTGAGCCCTCGGCCGGCGCACGAGCCTCGCTAGCCCCCGTCCACGCCCGCGGCCCCCGCTCACCCTTGTTGTACAGCGTCCCGTCGAAGTAGTAGCTGCCGGTGTAGAAGCCGGTGGCATGCTCGATGAGGTGCCGCACCCACGTGTTCCCGGCCCCGGGGAAGCTGGACAGGGCCACGGACACCTTGGACTTGGCCGGCAGGAACCTGCGGTCCGTGCAGCGGGTGTCTGAAAGGCCGGAAGCTGGCCGCTGACTGCCCAGCAGGGGCTGCCGGCCCCAGACTCCCACTCCTCAGGCGGGGAAACTGAGGCCCGGGGAGGGGTGCCGCCTGGCCGCAGAGACAGCCCCCCCCGCACCACGGCCCCACCGTGGACCACGCCCCCTCCCCCAGAGGCCGGGGAGTTTGCCGGCGCCGCCCCACCCGCCCCCGCAGCGGAAACCGTGGTGGCGCCGGGGAAGGACTCACCCTGCACGGGCGTCTGGTAGACCTCGCAGTACTCGGCCAGCCTCCGGGCCTCGGGCCCCCGGCCGCACAGCGAGCCGTCCGCGGCGTCCCGCAGGCTGAACTGCGGCGTCGGGAAGGCGCAGTAGCAGTCCCAGCCCCGCAGGACGGCCAGCGGGAACTCCTGCGAGGGAGGGCGGGGCGGCTGCGGCGGGTGCCCGCGCCCCGCGCCCAGCACGGGCCCCAGCCCGGCCCCCCCCCGCCCCACGGCCCCACCCCCGCGCCGCGCCGCGCGCCACGCCCCCCCGCGCCCGGCCCGCCCCCGCCGCCGCGCCACCCGCGCCCCGCGCCCCCGCCCGGCCACGCCCGCGCCCCGCGCCTGACCCCAGCCACGGCCCCGCGCGCCCGCGCCCCGCGCCCCACGGCCCCCGCGCCCCCGGCCCCCACCCCCGCGCCCCACGCCGCCCCGCGCCCCGCGCCCCAGCCACCGCCCCCGCGCCGCGCCCCCGCGCCCGGCCCCCCGCGCCCACGGCTGCCCCACGGCCCCGCGCCCCACGCCCCCCTCCGCGCCCCACCAACCCCCGGGGAGGCCGCCTCCGCGGAGCACACTGCGGGGGTGCTGGGCGGCCCCGGGCGGTGCGGAACCTCTCTGGGTTTCACCGCTGAACAAGGGCAAGAAGACCCGCCCAGCGCACCTGCTGTGCACCCCACGCCCCCTGCCTGCCCCCCGACCCGCAGCCCGGGGGCGTCCAGGGAGGGGGCGGCCACAGGAAGCCGGCTGAACCCCCGGCTGCGCCGCACAGACCTTTGTATTTTTTACCCACGGCGAAACCTCATAAATAATGAATAAAAGGAAATCAACAGCGTTTTCTGCGCGGGGTTTGGCAAAGCCGAGGCGCGCTGTCCCTGCTCTCCAGGAAGCCGAGAGCAGGACGCCGGGCGCTCCCCTCGCGGAGCCGTCCTGACACCCGGGGCACCTGAAGGTCTCAGTCCTGAGATCCCGCCCGTTGGCCCCCCACCCAGCCCCCAGGCCCGATGGACGCAGGTGGGAAGCCGCTCCCCCCGCTGCACCCACGACCCTCTTTCTAGGTGAGACCCACTGAGAACAGACCGTGAGGAAGACCCCCGGCCGCAGCGGCCCCAGGCCCCACCGGCCACTCGCTTGGGGCCAGTGTTGGGGTGCAGGGCCGGGGCCTGGACGGGGGCGCGGAGCAGAGGCTGACAAGCCCGCCGGCAGCTACGGCGGGGCTCCCCCCACGCGCGCCATCCCTCAGCGTGACGCGGAATCCGTCCCCACCCGACATTCTAACCCCGCCTCAGGACATGAGCGTATTTGGGGACAGCGTCCCCCAAATTCCCTTCAGTTAAAATATGGCTGGGGGGGCCTTCAATCTAATCTAACTGGCGTCGTGACAAGAGATTAGGACACAGACGGACAGATGACCGTGAGAAGACGCAGAGAAGAGACGGCCATCTGGGAGCCCACAAGGCAGGCCTGAGAAGGAGCCCCCCATCTGGGGCTTCCGGCTTCCAGAACCAGAGACGAGCCCGTCATACAAGCCCCCGTCTGTGGGACGTCGTTCAGGCTGAGCCCCCACACCGGGCTCCCTACTGGCCCACGCGGAGCAGGCCTGTGCCCACCTCAGGACCTTGGCACCTGCTGCCCTTGGCCTGGAACGTCCCACCCCCAGACGCCCCACTTTCTCAAGCCCTGTTCACAGAGGCCTTCGCTGAGCACCCCATTTCAGGCCTCCACGCGCTTCTCACCCGCATGGGGCCCCTCTCCCCTCGCTGAGCCGTCCGGCTCTGCCTCACGTGACGCGGGACCACAACGGGGCGCCGCCCTGCGAACTGTACAGTCAGCTCAGCCGCACACACCGGCCCACGGCGGTTCCTCGGCCGCCCGCCCCCCCTCCTGCCAAGGGCCGCGGCTCCCGCTTCTGCACCACAGGCCAGTCCGGTCTGTCCCACGGGGGCGTCTGGGCAGATCCCTCGTGCAGACGTGGCATCTGGGCCCCAGGGGCGCCGGGGCTGTGCCACGGGAGCGCGGGCGGGCGGGGACCGTGCCCGGTGACAGCTCACACCATGGAGGACGCTTCACGGACGCCTCCCGAACGACGAGGAACGAACGGGCTGATGCACGAAGCCCCCCCCCACCTGCCCATCAGGTAACACTGGGGCCTGAGCCCTCGGGTCGCCAGGGCCCCGGGCGCCGCTGCCCGGGTGTCCTGCTCGGGGAGGAAGACGCCAGCGCGCGGCCCGTGCGGCCCGGCAGCAACCCGGCCCCTCAGCTCCCGGAGTGGATTAAACGGTCAAGTTTCCGGGCGTGCGGGGGTGGGGGACGGAAATGTCGATTTATTTACAACACAACCGCTTCAGGACGTCGCCAGATTCTGAAAACACAGAACAACGTTCAGCCCCTCGGGGATTTCCAGGACACGATTTCCATGAAAATTAAACAGTGATGAATCTGCTCTCCGCCAGCGCCCCTGCTGCCCCTCCCCCGCCCGGGCGTCGGAGTCGGCGGCCGGGACACAGACGCGGGGCGTCTCCGTCTCGGGGTGAGAGGGGCACCTGCTCAGCCTGCCTGGGGTCGGGGGGTACGTCTCCCCCCAAACTCCGTGCGGGGCCTGCTGTGCGGGGCACGGGGGGCGGCGCTGCCTGTGTGCACGGGCACCGGGTCACAGCAAGAGCTGGGCTCCCCGGGCGCCTGGGGTCCACGTGCGAGGGTGTGGCCGGGGCCAGGGAGGGGACGTCCCCCCAGGTCGTCTGGGCCTCATCACCTCTGTCTCGTCCCCCGGGAGCGCCTTGCTCGGGGCCTCCAGGGTTGCGGGGAATTACAAAGACGTCAAGTTTGTTTCGAAGGGGAAACTGAGGCATGGAGGCAGGTGGCGAGGAGCCCGAGACCTCAGGCCATGAGACGGCAGTGGGGACAGAAGCTTCTGGACTCCCAGCCGGGGCTCAGCCACACACCACACTCAACCCCATGCACACAGACACACGAATCGGTGGGTTTTCGGTGAAATCTTCGAACCAGCACAGAGCTCGCCGTGCCCCTTCTGTCCAGAGGGGGTCCGGGCATCCAGGCCCCAACAGGACAGACGCTGCAGGGGGGGATGGGGGTGGGGGGCTGTGAGCTGTGGGCGGGACTTCCTCTCTAGGCTTGAGTCGGGGACCCCGCCGGCTGGGCCGTCACTGTGCGTCTCCCTCCCGTGTGGCTGCACAGCGGGGGCCGTGGAGGCAGGACCAGCCCACAGTCACCGGCAGGAGCCTGGGGCCCCGAGTCGCATCCACAAGAATCCGTGAGAATGCCACGGCTTGGGGCCACGGGACCGACCAGGACCTCAAGGCGGACTCGGCCACACAGGGACATGCACCCTTGTCAGTGACTCTGAACCCATCGTCCACGGCCCGTCCTCACAACGGGGCCAGAAGACTCGCTTCTCAGAATGTGCCGGAAGGCTCGCGAGCACATGCCAGAAATGCACAAATCCTTCACTCCAGCGATTCCAGAAATGTCTGACGACACGGCCCGAGGAGAGAGTTGTGACCCTGCTCACAGGCCGGCCTTCGGGAAGGTGTTCTACGAACAGCGGGGCCGGCGGCCAGGAGGGACACACCCACAAAGGGAAGAAGTGAATCCACGCACACTTGGAATGAAAGACCAGGGGCCGGGAACCAGTACTGGTGGTTTTCGCAGATGCGCTGAAGCTACTCGTGAGGTTTAAGTCTCCGCCTCCAACGCTTCCAAACTGTCTAAACTAGATACGCGTCCCTTCTGCAGCCACCCCGCCCCCACCTCCCCCACAACAATAAACGTTCCTCAAAGACACACGTGGCGTAAGACCCCAAAGCTGTGCGGGACGGTGACCTACCGAAGGGACCACGCAGCCTTCTCGCAAGGAGAAACCTTCCCGACATCGAGGTGGCTAATCCCCAGAACCCAGACCCTCACAGACCCCACCCCTGGCAAAGCCGGGGTGGGGGGCAGCCCCCCTCGGGACAGACTGCACCTGCCGCGATGCAGGTGGGTCAGGCGGGCCGCGCAGCAACCAGCCGGCCTTCCCACGGCGCCCGCGCTGGGTCCGCGCCGCGCATCACCAGCCACGGAAAAGGCGTAAGAACGTCGGCGGAAGTGCCCATGGGGGCGGCGACGGATCTCGTGCGGGGACACTTACGCCCCGGGGCTGGAGACCCCCTTCTTCCTCGCCCCCCGACTGTCTCTCAGCAGAACCACAAGCAGCCGCGGGGACAGCGGACCTCAGACCCCTCTGACCTCTGGAGTGTGGCGAGCTCCCACTGAGCGGGATTCCCTGGGCGGCCCCAGCGAGGGGCCTGCGCACAAACGCGGCCGAAATCACCCACCCCAGGTCCAGACGGACCTCAGGGTGCAACCCTGAACCAGCCCCCCGGCCCTGCTCACCTTCCTCTGTCCAAACAGAGCCGGTGACAGCGCCCCGAAGAACGGAGACAGAGCACGGGGTCTGCCTATAACCCCCCAAAACCGGAGGAGATTGCTTCACTGTGTTCTAACGCACAGCAAGCCGGCTGGCCCCCCACTGCCAGAGTCAGATGGTCCAGGTGCGGAGAGCACCCCAAATTGTTCTTTTTCTGTCCGGCCGCACTCCTGGAGCTCCCCAAACCCTCGTAAGCAACCGGCAAACACCAGTAGAGGCGCCGCTCTGGCGCTCGGAGGCGGCCCCCAAGGTCGGCCCCCCCCAGCCTTGGCTCCCCGGCGACCTGCGCCACAGTCCGGAAGACACCTCCGTGTGGCCCACTGCGCCCGCGTCCTGGGGTCTCTGCGCCTTCCCGCCAGATCAGCAGGAGGCCAAGGCGCCCCTGACCGCCCTGCGGTCCTGGTGCCGCCGGCCTTTCCGGGAGAGGGTGCTGGGGTCCCCAGGGGGCCGGGCGGCGCCTTTCTCACCCCTTCAGCGTGCAGGGAGGAGAGAGAACAGGTCCCTCCGCAGGCTGCGCCCCTACCCCCCGTCCGGAGGCCCCCCGTCCCCAGACCTCAGCCTGGAGGTGGTTCCCTGCTGCTTCTGGGGGCAGTTGGGAAGGGCGGGTGTCCCCCAGGTGCGGCGCAGGGTGCGCGGCCGAGGCAGCTCTGGGGCGCTGGGGGGGGGTGGGGGGGAGGGGCGGGCACATCCTAAGTCGAGGATCCGCCAGAGGCGCCCTCACTGCTCCAGGAACCCCGCCCTGGGGTGAAGTGGGAGCCCCCAGACCCCGGCGGAAACAGCGCGAGAGCCGCCAGCGGGGGGGAGGGGCGGCCGAGGCTGGGCCCCAGTTAGCACGACGCCCCGGGGTGATGCCGAGGGGCTGGGGGCCGCCGTCTGGGAGCCAAGGTGGGGTGGAAGGTGGCTCCACCTGAATGCGGCCCACCTGGGTGTTAGCCCGGCCCACCTGGGTCTGCCCCCTGGCCCCGCCCCTGACCGCGGCCCCGGCCCCCGGCCCCCCCGGCCCCCTGTCCCCCCGGCCCCTGCCCCCCAGGGGTGCACACGCCACGGCGTCTCACCCGCAGCCCTGGAGCTCCGTCCACACCGGCCGTGCCGCACGCGGTCCCTCGCCCCGCACGCAGCCCCGCCCCGCGCGCCGCCCACGCGCACCTTCCCGCGGGCACGTCCCGCCCTCAGCTCCGCCCCTGAGGCCCCTTCACCTGCTCGGGCGCTGACCGCCCCCACCCCGGCCGAGAGCCCCGCGTCCCCCCACCCCGGGCTCTGCCCGCACCCCCGTGGGCGTCGGTCCGCTCGTGGAAACAGCCAGAACGCTTAACAGCGGGGGCCGGGGGGGTTAAATACACCACAGGATGTCCCTTGGGTGCTAACACGGAGCACTTAACACGGAGCTAACCCTAACCCTAACCCTAACCCTCCCCGGACAGGAGCCCCGGAGCGGCGGGTTCTGGGGCCCGCGGGGTCACAGTGTCGCCCCTCGGGACCCCGGAGGTTACAGCAGGTCACGCAGGGCACCTCCAGCTTTACAGACCGCGGCAGCCCGGCCCGGCCCCGCCCGCCGAGCCGCTCCGATTCCTGGCGGGGGTGGGGGTGGGGGGCCCCTGTGCAGGGAGCAGGGGCGCGGCCGGATGTCCTGAGCCCCGAGGACGTGCCGGCGCCCGGAACTGCCGGAGACGCAGAGGCCCGCGTCACAGGCTGCAGTCTGGGAGGACAGCACGGAGGAAGGGCGCCGTCCGGGGTCCAAGGGAGGCACGTCAAGAGGAGCCAGGGAGGGCGCGTTCCTCTGCGCCCTGGGGCCCGCCTCCTGCACCTCCCAATCTGCAGGGTCAGAACCGCCCCGACCCACTGGGTCCAAATCCCAGCCGCCTGACCTCGGGGTGCCGTGACCTCGGGCCTCCGTTCCCGCCCCTACAAACGCAGAGTCCCAGCGCCCACAGCTTCGTGCCACGCCCGGGGGCCACTCTGGGGCCGCCGCTGACCTCTGTGCTCTGGGGCCCCAGGTGGCCCCGATCAGCCCCCCCCACCCAGAGCTACTGTGACAGGCAGGTCGGTGGCCTCGGAGCCCGTCCTGCCTCTGCAGAGTCCCCCTCGCGGGAGCCCAGGCTCAGCCCAAGGCGCACCTGTACCCACGGTCCCCGAAGCCAGGTTCACGGGCTGCCCTGTCCCCGGGGCGACAGATGACCCGGCCACTGTCCCCGCTCGCCGAGCCAGCACGTCTCGCTAACAAAGCCCGTCGACTTAACAACTGACACGGGTGTCACGGCCCCCACGCAGAAGGCACGGCCTGGGCGGCCACGCGAGTCCCTGCCCCCGGCCCCCCGGCCCCCCCGCCCCCGCTCTTGTCACAGGACCTTACCTTCTGGGAACAGAAGCCCGAGCAGGCCTCCACGGTGGCGTTGGGCTGCGCCAGGGAGTCGGGGAAGCTGTGGGTGCCGTTGTCCGGCAGCCGGAAGCACCCGCGGTACGCGGCGGCCTTCCCTGCGGAGACACAACGGGCTTCTGGAGAGAAGCGGTGCCAACGCCAGCAAACAGGCGCGAATGTGCTCGGAGGGGCAGGAATCGCACCGGAGGCAGCCCTCCCCGGGCGAGCCGGGGGAGCGGGTCTCTGGAGGCCACGGTGCCCGAACCTCGTCACCCGGGGTCACCTCGTCACAGGGGCCACGAGGCGGCGGCCGCGGACCTCAGGCCTGCGTTTCCTGCCGGTCTGGGGACGGCACCCACCGCCCCCTCTCCTTCCTTCTCCTCCCTCCCTTCCTTCCTTCCACAAATCTGGACCACACATCCCTTACGTGCCAGATTCTATACTCTGACCCAAGAGGCTGATATTCTGGAAAATTCTATGTCCCCACAGCACGGGTGTGAGAACTGCATCTGTTAATGGGAAATCTCGCTGTGCTGCGAGACCCGCTTGTCTCTGATCCTGGATTCCTGCTAGACCCCACCAGACCTTCCGGTGGAAAAGTCCAGCCCCTAGCTAACTTCCTTGATGACTCTTCTGGAATGTTCCAGCTCCGAGGGCTGGTGCCCCGTCCACGGCAGCCAGCAGCCCGGGAGGTGTCTCTGTGTGCAACCGTCTAGTCCACACGGTCCCCTCGTGCCCGGGGCACAGTCCAAGCACAAGGGCACCTCCAAGGTGCCCCAGTGCTGCTGGGCTCCCCTTCGGGGCGCTCACTGCCCGGGAGTGCTCCCTGCCAGCGAGAAGCTAAAATGGAAGGCGGTGGTCACCTGGTCAGCGGGAGACAGAGACCCCGTGGCCTCAGCCCCCGGAGGAGGGCGGCAAAGCGCAGCCGTGCAGCCCACAGGCTGGCGGGAGGGGCAGCCTCACGGCTTCTCGGCATTAGCCGCGACATCGGCTGCAGCCGACCCCAGACCTGGGGCTGCCTGAGTGACGGGGCCGTGTGGCCCCACCCAGCGGGCAACCCGGAGCCAAACAGCGAGCTTTGAGTCGGTGGTCCGCACGCAGGAGGGGCCGGCAGGGCAGCCCAGAGCCCCAGTGTGGACGGTGTCTGAACCCAGGGACATCGAAGGTCCAGGGGCCGACCAGGAAGCCTGCGCAAATGTGCAGGTAACAGGACAGGGCCCGGCACAGAGTGGGCGTCGGTGAGTGTCTGCTGGGTTGATGGCTTGTCAGAGACGCCACGCTGCGGGGTCGGGACCCCCACGCCGTCGCTCACGCCCGGCCCGAGTCCCCGATCACGTCCTGTCTGAATACAGACGCCCCCACGCACAGCGCGGGCACTGGCTGTCACGCTCACCCCGAGCGGGCGCAGTGGGGCTTCCGTACCACGGGGCAAGCTCGCTCGCTGCACCGAGAGCCCTCCGGGGACCCCCTAAGTCCCGGCCCCCCTGGAGCGTGTTACCAGCGTCACTAGGCCCACGGCCGTGAGGTGCGGCAGCGGGACGCTGGGCGGCCCCACCGCGGAGCCAGGCCGGGGAAGGGCCCTGGTTCTGACATCCCCACTCGCAGCCTGGCCGCCCCATCACAAGGACGCCCCGACGCGGGCAGGTTATTTTAGAAAGAGGCTTTGGACGATCACGTTAAGCGGATCCGGGGTGAGTCATCTCGCAGTGAGGACGCATCTGAGTTTCAATGCACCTCGCGCGGCACTGCAGTGGAACTGCTTGGGGGTCACTCCGGCTGCCCGAGCACCAGCTCCCTGCGCCTCGCGGCTGGCGCCTGCCTCCCGTGTTCTGGAGTCTGGGGTCGTGAGCTCATCCTCGGTGAGGATTCATCTACGGGAACTCCGTTCGCCTGGGTCGGCGGTGCTGCTCTAAAGAGGCTGCACCTGCCCCGTCGGTACCGCCCCGCCTCCCAGAGGCGACTGTCAAGTCGCGGCGTCGAGACCAGGCAGCCGGTGAAAATTCGAACGTCGAACAAAACTCACCCAAATGCAACCAAAGCAAGGGTTTCGCTTTGGGTTTTGTTTTGTTTTTAATTTCACCTCCAGCTGAAGTCAAAACACCTGGGTTTTTCTACCCTTCTGAACTGGTAGGGGGATTTGGTTCTGAACCTGAGGCTGCACGGACCGATGCCGGGGTGGAAATCTGTGCGCAGCGCTCAGTCCGACCCCACCGGCCCACAGCCTCCTTTCCTGCCCGACTTGGACACCGAAACCTAGGCTGCACTTCCTTTCCTTTCGTGGGCGCTGAGCTCCGCACGAGGAACGACCAGGAAACTTCTAGACCCTCTGGCCGTCCTTACTGCTGATCTAGGTCGGCCTGTGCACTTGACCAAAAAGACTGGAACCAGAGAGGCCGACCAAACTGCCTGCGGCCGCACAGCGCGTCGCAGACACACCTGAGCCGCGGCCCACACGGAAGCCGCTCTGCCCGGCCCCTGGCCCCCACGGGAGCCCTGCTGCTGCCCCGCGCGGCCTCGCCCCGTCCCCAGTTCCCATGCGAGCTCGCCCCCTGCAAGGTGGTGGGGAAAAGAGGGGCCTGGTTCTTCCCCGCGTCCCAGTCCGGTGTCTGGAAGGGGGAGGAGGCGGGCGCTGCGCGGGAGGCGGGGCTGCAGGAGCGGGGCGCTGCGCGCGGGAGCGCTGCGCGGCGGGCGCTGCGGGAGGCGGCTGCGGCGGGGAGGGGGAGAGCAGGTCAGGAAGGCGGGGCTGCGGGCGGGGCGCTGCGTGGAGGCGGGCGCTGCGCGGGAGGCGGGGCTGCGGGCGGAGGAGAGCAGGTCAGGAAGGCGGGGCTGCGGGAGGCGGGGCGCTGCGCGGGAGGCGGGCGCTGCGCGGAGGCGGGGCTCTGCGCGAGGGGCGGGCGCTGGGCGGGAGGCGGCGCTGCGCGGGGGGTGGGGCAGGGGCGTGGCGCCGCGCAGGGGGCGGGGCAGGAGAGGGAGCGCAGGCCAGGAAGGCGGGGCTGCGGGCGGCGCGGCGCGAGGGGCGGGGCAGGGGCGGGGCGCCGCGCGGGGCGGGGCCGCACACTCACGCTTCCTGGAGCCGGGCTGCAGCTCCTGCACGCGGTACACCGACAGCCGGCCGACGCCCCCGCATGCCGAGCCCTTCTCCCCTTTGCACTCGTGGTTGCAGGCCTCCGGCCCGACGCTGGTCACGGGGAGCCGGTTCCCGCAGTAGCACTCCGCCCCGGCCTCCAAGCCCGCGTAGACGTATGACCTGCGGGGAGAGCGTCCTGCTGACTCCCCGCCCGGGTGCTGCAGCAGCGACCAGGTCAGGCTCAGGGTCAGGGTCAGGGTGGTCTGGGGTCGGGTCTGGAGACGAGGCGGGGACCCGATATCAGGGTCATCGGCTGAATGTGGGGGGCAGCCCTTCCTCTGTGGTAACCGAATCCCATCAGCCCCCCATCCGCCCCCTCCCCGTGCTCTGGTCACCCCGAGCTTTGTCCCCAAGCCACTGCCCGCTGGAGCTGCGGGTCCAGGGCCGCGGGCGCTGGGTACCGGCCCTCAGCGCGGCCCGAGGGGAGCCCGACTCTGGCACGTGTGAGTCCCCGTGTGCAAATACCCCAGCGCGGACGGCCGCGGACGGAGAACGCAGCCCTGCGCTCCCCGCGGTCGCACAGACTCAGGGCGGGGCTGAACCAGCGAGTCTGAAGCGCCTGCCCCCACCGCGCGGGGTCGCACGTAAGGAGGCAAGATTGCAAATGGGACCTGCCGTGCGCCACACAGGATGTTAGCTCGGGGAAGGGGCCCCCAAACCCAGACTGATCCCGTTCCGGCCACCCGCTAGACTGCCCCTTGGTACCGCCCAGTCTGTCTCCCCAGCTGCCGGGAGGGAGAGGGGACTGTGGCACTGTCACTTTTACTCTGTCCAGACTGCAAAAGCACATCCAAGCAGGGACCTGCCCTTTCCTTCCAGCCTCAGTTTCTCCATCTATAAAATGGGCACAATTAATCGCACCCAACCGGAAAGTGGTGAGAACTTAAGTCGCAGCAAACGTGGACGAATCTAATGTCACAGAAACAAGTTCCGAGCAGCCCTGCTGCGTCTGGTGCGGCCGGCTCCCAGGTACAAGTGCAAACGCATGCACTCAGGAGGCTGAGCTGGTGCCATGCTGGGAGAGGCAGGTCCCTGGCACACGGCTGCTGCCTGCTAATGGGTGGGGGGGGCCACAGGCGGCATCAGAATCGGCGAATCTGGGCATGAAGCCCAAGACAGAAACATGCTTCTCCTGTGGAGCTAGAAGGGTCCTCGGAGAAACGGGGGGAAGCCCTTTACCGTAGTTTTTTTTTTTTTAATGTTTTGTTTCTGAGAAAGAGACAGAGAGAGAGTGTGAGCAGGGGAAGGTCAGAGAGAGAGGGGGTCACAGACTGAAACAGGCTACAGGCTCTGAGCTGGCAGTCAGCACAGAGCCCGACGCGGGGCCCGAACCCACGAACCGCAAGACCATGGCCTGAGCCGAAGTCGGACGCCCAACCGACCGAGCCCCCAGGCGCCCCGTACTGTAGTTTCAACACTGAGGGAAACCGAGGTCCAGGGGAGGAAAGCGACTCGCTGGCCGGCGTCTGATCCGTGCAGCTCCCCGGCCGCCACGGACGCCTGGCTCGGACCGTCTGCCTCCGCGCGAGCCGCACTCACCGCTCGGCGCACGCGTCCTGGCAGTGGGAGACCGTCATCTTCCTCAAGTCGAAAAACACGGCCCCCTTCAGGGTCCTGTCCCGGCCACTGTCACTGAAGCATCCGACGTATGTGCCTGCGGGCGGGAAGCGCAGCAGAGACTCAGGCCCCTGGGACGGCGGGGGGGGGCGGAGGGGATGGGGCGGGGACGGGAGGGGTCCTAGCCCTGGGACCCCCCCCGGGACGGACCAGCCGGCCAGGCTCTTCTCAGAGGCCCCGCCAGTGTCTGAGACACCTGCCAGGGGCTGGCATCAGCCCGGACACCCTGTTCTCCAACCCCAGCTCTGTGGCTGACCCCCCGCACCCCCCGCCCCCCACCCCTCCCCCACACGCCCCCACACCCCCCGCCCCCTCCCCCACACACCCCACCCGCCCCGCCCTGGGTCTGTAGAGGCCTCCCTGCTGTCCAGGGACGGCTGAGCCCTCGCCTGGACACTGGGGGGACGTGACCCCGCCAAGGGGGAGCCTGACACCGCCCTGCCCGTCACCCCGACTCAGAGGGGTCTCCCAGAGACGCCCCGAGAAGGCGAGCACGGAGCGGGCCACGTTGTGCGGGGGCTCGCACGGTCCACACTGCCCTCAGCCGGTGGCAGTGCCAGCGTGCACGGGGCGCCCGTGATGCGGACACTGCCGTCTCCCCCAGCACGTCAGGCCGGGCACCGCGCAGCACACGCAGCGGGAGGGCGGGGGGTGGGGGGGGACACGCCCACGGCCTCCCTGTGGCAAGGTCCTGGCGGGCAGGCGAGGCTCACGGTGCTCCCGCCAGGATCGCCGTCCCCAGCGGGGGGCCCTGGGCCGCCTGCCGAGGGGCTTGGGGAAGTGGACCCACCAACCTCGACTCCCGGGACCGAATCCGGGAACGGCCGTCCTGTCTGTGGACGCGCCTGAGGCCGCCTCTGACCTCAGCTAAGTTACAGCCACGTTCTGCGCCTCGGTTTCCCCAACCACCCACCCACCTGCCTCACCCGGCCCCAGCGCCTTTTCACCTGCCCCGTGTGGACCTGCACCCACGCTCTGCCTCCCGCCCGGCCTTGACGGGCGCCCCCGACCACTCCAGCCACTCCTTTCTCCCCTGACGGCCACCCGGACGCGGCTCCCAGGCCCCGACTTAGGAGAGGCCGCGCGGGGTGAGGGCCGCGGTGGCTGGAGACCGCACTCCGCCGTGCCAGGTCAGTCGAGGCTCACAGAGACCTCGGGGCGGCGGAGGGCAGAGGTCACCCTCGTCAGTGTCCGCCAGAGGGACCTCTCTGTCCCGTTGGCGCCAGGCCGCCCGTCACCTGGCAGGCCGCCCCCCACGCCCACCCACAGGCACCAGCTCACGCTCAGCGCCCGGGACCCCGGGGTCACGCACATGACGGACCCGAGGGGCCGCAGCAGGAAGAAGCGCCTACGCTCGGCCGGCTGGGTCAGTGAAAGGACACTAATATGGGAGGGATTTCTGGGGTGCTGCTCAGGGAAGAAGAAAGTCTAGTATGGTTTTCAACGAAACATCCAAAACACAGGCTCAGGGGCTGCTCAGCGTTTATCACCGTTTATGGGAAATTAACCACAAGCGTGTAAAGGGGTCTGGGCTCACGACCCCGAAGGCTGAGGCTGGCGGCTGTGAAACGTGCTTGGGGCAGAGTGAGGGGCATCCCCACCCTTCCTGGGCTGCAAGGCCTGGCCCGTGCAGCACCCCCCCGCCTGTGCCTCAGTTTCCCCATCTGTAAAGTGGGCTCGTGCCCTCCCCCCGGGCTCGCGGAGGGTTGAGAGGGGGACACCACCTCCTCATCGTACGGCCGTCTGGAGGTGAGTGAGTTCTCGGGCGGGGACGGCCATCCCTGCGCTCTAGCCAGTGGGCCGGAAAATAGTAGCTGCACAGTTAGCAGAGCAAGGAGCAGGAGGAGGGGCAGCCGGGCCTCGGTTCTCCAGAGAACGAGGTACCGCCGGCCGTCTGACGGCGCGGCCGGGTCCGGGGTGCCGGCCACAGGGTGCGGGAGGCCCGGGGCCCAGGGGCTCGCTCTGGCGGCGCAGGGGGTGGGGAGCCCTCTCTCCTGGAAAAACCGAATGGCCCTCCGGCTCGGCCGGGGCGACGGTGTGCGGCGAGGAAGGCGGGACACGCCGGGACACGCTCTGGGGCGGGTTTACGGCTTTGGGCTGAAACGCAGGCGATGCATTGTCGTCTGTGACTCCGCATCTGTTCGTTGGCGCATCACAACGACGCGGCCGTGCAGACACCGGAGCGGCTTCGGAAATCACCGCCGATAAACCCAAACCGGCGGCGGGAAGTCACTGTCCCCCCGGTGAGCGCGCGGACGTCCTGTTCCGCTGCGCACGGTGTCCCGGGGACGACGAGGTGCCCGGCGGTGGACGGGCTCGCGCCGCCCCTGGCTGCGCAGGGGCCCCTTGCAGGAGCGTGGCGCGCGGCCCGGCCGCAGAGAGACGCCCTCTTTGTCTGCGGCCCCAGCAGCCGGCCCGCCGGCCGGCATCTGCCGCGAGGAGCCGCTGCGGGGTGGGGGGGACGGGCTTCCCGGCCAGCGCCCCCCCTCCCCGGCTGCCCCTCCCGCCGCCTGACACCATGGCCTCCTGGGAGCACAAACGTATCCCCACATTCTGGGGGGCCGGGGCTCAAACTGTTGTAACAGCCTACAGGAGAGGGGGCCCCCCATTCTGCAGGGGAGCCTGAGACTCCTACCATTAGCCCTTCACGTGCTGGGTCACGGGGACTCTGGGGGTCGCCAGGGAGGAAGCCAGGGAGCTCCCCGAGGGCGCCCCAGGGGCTCAGGGCGGTCCCCGGCGCCCCCGGCTAAGACCCCTGCTGCTCAGTGTGACCCTCACCCTGTTATCGGCCGGTCCCCTCAGCCGTCACGGGACCGGCCACCGCGTCTCTGGGTCCCGGGACACGGCCTGAAGCCAAAGGCGCACCCCGAGCCTGCCCTCTGCTGGCCCTGCCCCGGTCCTGCGGTGCGGGGTGCAGATCCGCCTCTGCCCCCACAAGTGGACAGAGGACAGTGGACCAATGCTTGGGTCCCCAAACAAGGTAAACTGAGAAAGAGAGGAATTGCAGCAAATCTGTTCAAGGTCACAGAGCCGATAACCGGCAACATCAAGAGAGAAGCCCAGGTCCGTTTTCAAAACCTGTGCTCTTTCCACGGCCGCTTCTCAAGGACTCCATGTTGACTTTGTCAGCCGTTCACACTTTAGTCTAAATGAGTGACGGTGTAGTCTGCATAGAGACCCGGCTTCCTGGTGTGCCGGGGCAAGTCTACGGAAGCCAGGCCTGTGTAACGTGAGCTGCAGAGTCAGCTCCTCGCGTCCCCCTCATTCTCAGGCAGAAGCCGCACTGAGGAAACCCCCAGCAAGGGCTCCAGCCTCTGTGGCCTCAGAGAAACTGCCTCCCGTGGAGACAAGACTGTGCCGCCCTCCCGGCCTCGGTCACTCTCAGTCTCCCCTCGACTCGGGGGCCAGGGAGCTCCTCCTCCTCCCTGGACCTTCTCACCATCCTGAGAACAAAGCCAGACTCCCAGGCCTGCGCTCCTTCCCCGTCCGCCGCCTCCAGGCTGCATTCCGAGGTGCACGCTCAGCCCTCCCTCCAAGCCCCTTCCCTGGACGCCTTCTCTTCCCTGCCTCCTCCCCACTCCCTGGCGGCGTCCTGGGGCCACATTGCAAACAGGCCACGGCCACGGGGAGCCCAAAGCCGGGCAATGACCTCGGCAACTTTACCGAACTCCTGTGCACCCGCGTTTCCCGCCAGAGCGGGCGGTCACTGGGACGGCAGGGCCACCAAGGGGACGGTCGCGGGGGCCCCAGGGCGGAGCCAGGCGCCCACTGAGAATTAAGGGCTGCCCGTTCCTGGGCGCCAAGAAATGCATCAGGTCCTCCAGCCCGGGGACGCGAGGTGACCCATCGAAGGCCACCAGTCGGGTCTGATCCTGAGCCAGGGCCCCCGGGGCTCCCCACGCGGGCGCCCCCGCCGCTCTCTGGGCGGAAAGCACGGACCGTCTGACTCCCCCCGACCCGAAGGGAGGCCACCTACCTGGGCTGCCGGCGCGGCCGGGGGCCCGGGGCCTCTGGGCGCGGGGCGGGCGGGCCCTGGGGGTCGCCCAGGAGGGGGTGGGGCCAGCGGGCGCGGGCCGGGACGGGCGGGGGGTCTCCGCCACGTCCGCGCCGAGCAGCAGGTCGGGAGGGGACGCGGGCGCCTGCAGCGCCCGCTGTCCAGCAGGCCCACGCCCAGCGCCACGGCGGCCGCGGGCAGCGCCTGCAGGCGGGGCGCGGGCGCGAGCGGCAGGGCGCCGCGGGCCGCATGCAGCAGCAGCACGCTGCCGGCCGTCAGGTAGGCGGCGTGGCCAGAGGCTCCAGGAGCTGCCTGTGGCGTAGCTTCTGCAGCCGGACGGCTTGGCCATGGCCCCGGGGCGGCGGGCTGCCGGCGCCCGGCCGCCCGGGCCGCCGGGGGCCTCACGCCCCGCATCCCGGCGCCAGCCCGCCGTCCCCGGGGCCAGCTCGCGTGGGGCTGCGGCCTCTGCCCGAGGTCGCCGGCTTCGCCCCGTGCCCGAGCTCTGACTCCTGGAAGAGCAGAGAGAGGGCGCTGACACCCCCATAAGGCACCCGCCCCCGCCCCCCCCGACTGCCCCCGCTGCCCCCGCTGCCCCCGCCCCCGCTGCCCCCGCCGCCCCCGCCGCCCCCGCGCCCCGCGCCCCCCGCGGCCCCCCGCCCCGCGCGCCCCGCGGCCCCCCGCCGCCCCGCGGCCCCTTGCCCCCGCCCCCCGCCGCCCCCGCCGCCCCCGCGGCCCCGCAGCCCCGCCAACCCCCGCTGCCCCCCGCCGCCCCCTCTGCCCCCGCCCCCTCTGCCCCCCGCCGCCCCCCGCTGCGCCCCCGCCCCCCGCCGCCGTTCCGCCCCTCTGCCCCCGCCGCCCCCGCCCCCACGCCGCCCCCGCTGCGCCCCGCCGCCCCGCCGCCCCCGCCGCCCGGCTGCCCCCGGCCCCCGCTGGCCCCCCGCTGCCCACCGCTGCGCCCCCGCCGCCCCCGCCGCCCCCGCCGCCCCCGCTGCCCGGCTGCCCCCGCGCCCCCGCTGGTCCCCCTGCTGCCCCCGCTGCGGGCCCGGAGCCCCTCTACTCCAGGGGAGCCCTGTGCCGCGGGAGCACCAGGCACGGGCTCAGTCCCCGCCCCGCCACCGGCTCCCCGTGACACCGGGCGGGTCGGTTAGGCCTCAGCCTCCCCATCCACGAAATGGGAATGAGGCCCCCACTGGGGCATCAGTGACGGGCCCCAGGGCAGCTCCGCACCGAATCCTCACGTGTGTATTATCTCATTTAACCGTCAGGGCAGCAGGCCAGCCGGACACGGTAACAGCCCATTAGACAGATGAGGCCGAAGGAGGCAAAGTCACAGAGGCGGCGGCGGCGAACCGAGGAGCCCGGGTTTGAAACAGCACGTTTCCGAGCGGCCCGGCCAGTGATGGACACCAGCATGGGGGCGCCCGGCCCGGGGCAGGCGTACACAGCAGGCACTCAATACATGTGTCCAGTCTGCCGAGTCCTTCCCGGGGGTGCTGCGTGCCGCAGAGGCTTCGGGGTGGGGGGCACCTGCTACCAGGGCCGGGGGGGCCCGCGGGGGAGCCAGGAGGGGGCCGCCCGGCGTCTGCGCCCCTCGGTCGGCGGTGCCTCCGGAGCGCGCGGCGAGGGGCGGGCGGGGGCCCCACAGCTGCCGGGAGCCCCGAGCACAAGGACAGTGTTGTCCCGGGAAGAAGGGCTCCGGGGAGCGTGACTAACGCGGCCGGGCGCCCCGCCAGGCCCCGCAGCCCCTCAATGAGCGCTCTGTGCGCAGGGAACGGCGGGGCGTGCGTGGAAAGACAAAGTTGGGGCCCCTGGGGGCTGGCGTTCCGGGCGAGGCCCCCGGGGGGCGGGGGGCGGGGGGCGCGCAGCGGACGGGGGATTTAAAGCCGGGCAGCCATCTCGGTGGCGCCTCCATGGCCCCTCCTCTCCGCGTCGCTGGTGCGCGCCGGCCCGGGCGGATCTGTGAAACCGCAGAGAAAGTCCCAGGAAATCCGCCTGACCCCGGCTCCAGCCTCGGGCCGCCAATCCGCCCTCCGCGGCCGCCACGCTGCGCAGCCACAGATCCCTTCAGGGCGCTCCGGGCTCAGCACGCCTTCAACGGCTCCCCGTGGCGTCCGGGACGAACTCCCAGCTCCTCAGCGTCACATTCAAGGCCCCACGCGGCCTGGCCTCTGGCCAAGCCCCTTGCTTCCGCTTCCCGCCACACGCGTGTGCAAGCGCCGGAGCACGCCCTCCCCGCGCCTGTACACACCGCCTCCTGTGTCTCTTCCGCCCTCTCAGCCCAGCGAATCCCTGCGTCCGCCAAGGCTCAGCCCCGGTGTCTCTTCCTCCAAGAAGCCCTCCCTGACTACGCCACCACCACACCCAGCACCCAGCACGCGGCACCTGGGACAGCGGTCGGGCATCCGCACACGGCCGGCCGCCCCCAGCCCTGTTCCTTCCTGCCCGGGGCTGCCCGGTCTGCTCCCAAAGGGCTCCTGGTCACGACACTGGGCCTCTACCAGCAAATATACACTAACCAGGGAGAAGGAAGGGCCCCGCTGTGGAAGGGAAGGGCGGCCGCCGTTCGGGTCGGGAGCCCAAGGTGTGCAGGACGCGGGGCTGTGCCCAGGACTTGGGGACTCGCCGCAGGAAGCGCGTGGTGGCCGGGGCGCCGCCAGGGCCCATCCGTCAGGGTTCCAGGGACCACACCCGGCTTCCCGAGTCGTCTCCGGGGCCACCCCGCCCCGAGGGGCGTCCTGGTCGGGGGGGGCTGGCGTGGCGGTGGGGACGGCCACTCTCAGGCCCCACTGAGCAGCAGCCACCCGGAACTTTTAAAATCAAGAAGCTGGTTCCGGGCCCAGAAACACCCGCCCAGGGTTGGGAGGGGCACGCCCCAAGCGTCGGGAACGCGTCCCCCGCCCTGGACCGCCACTGTCACCCCACGCCCTCGCCTGTCCTGGAGGCTGGCGGCCCCCCAGGCGGGGCACCGGTCACACCCCAGAGCCCAGCGCACGGCCAGCAGCGCAGGGAAGGGAAGCGTTGGCTGAGCGACTGCAGGTGAACGCGGCCCGGGGTTGGGGGCCCCACGGCACCCACACAAGGGCTCTGGCCAACCCGCCGGCCCCTGGGGCGCGTCTGCCCTCCTCCGGCGTCAGCGCGGGGCCAGCCCGGCCCAGCTTCTCCGCACACCCCACCCCGCGGGCCCCCATCTCGGAGCCACGGCCGCCACCGCCCAGCGGGGGAAGTGCCCGGCCCCGAGGTCAGACCCCAGGGCCGGCGCTGCCCGGGCCACCTGCCCCCGCGCCCCCCCGGGCCGCGAAGCCGCCCACTCCCCTGCCCCCGCCGGCTCGGAAAGCGGTTCCGGGCACCCCCACCAGCACCTCTTTGAAAACAAGTCAGGTCCAAGCTCGGGGAGGCGGGGCCGCGCATGGCTTCCCCCCAAACACCCCAGATGCCGCCGTGGGGGCCCCTCCGTCCGTGCACTCTGCTTTCCCACGTGGCACCTCCCAGCCGGGAGCCAGCAAAGTGCTTCGGGGGACGAGGTCGGTGGGGCTGTGCGCACCGGCCGGGACCAGAGCGGGGCAGGCAGGGCTCGCGGGAGGGTCACCCTGAGTCCCCGCTCAGGAATGAGGTGATTGGGGGGCAGGGGGCCTTCCGGGGTGTCAGGAGGCGCCTGGCCTGCGCGTGGGATGGGGAGACGCTCCCGCCTCTCTGCGAGGTCAGGGGTCAGGGCCGCGGGCAGGTGAGGGGTCGCAGGGGGGAGAGGAGGAGGGCAGCCCCGTGGGGCCCGGGGGCTGGGGAAGCCCTCAGGTGACTCTCCCTCCGTCACCCTCCCCCCCCCCGGCCAGAGAGGACACGCAGTGGCGGGGGGGCTCCAGAGGCCCCCAGGAGCACCTCAGCCTCTGTGGCCAGGGCAGTGGGGACCGGGACCCTCTGGGGTCAGAGCCACGGGGGGAGCCCCCGGCCGGGCTCCGCTCCGGAGTAGCCCTCCTCTGCCTGTTCTCACCCCTGCAGCCCCACCCCCCGCCCTGCTCAGGCTCCGCGCACACTGTCTGCAGCCTCAGCCTCCTGGTCCCGAAGGCTAAGCCTAAGAACGTGATCTTCCTAAAGGAAGAGCCAGCAACGCGCGGACGGCAACGTGTCCCCAGGACTCGGACGCCCAAGCCCAGGCCCCTCAGCCTGACCCCCGTCTGCCCACCCCTTCCTCTCAGCGACCCTCCCAGAAGGCCCCGCCCCAAGCTCAGTGCCCCAGGCCAGCCCGCTCTTCCAAGGCCAGCAGGCCTGGGACCCCTCGCACGGCTCAGACACGCTTTGTGGCCATCAAGGTGCAGTTCTAATGCCGCCGCCTCCAGGCAGCCCTCCTGCTCCCCGAGGCGGAGCTCCACGGCGGGCTGACCCTGAGTGCCATGTCCTGCCTGGAGTCAGGGCTCGGAGCTGCTCTGCCCGCTCTCCCAGCCTGGGAGCCCCCTGCGGGCCCTCGGGGGGGCACCGGACAGACCCCAGGAAGTCTATGTCCCCACCCCCTCCAGTGCTCAGGCCCACGGCACCTGCATCCTGGGCCCCCCACCTCTGCGCCTTGGAGGCTGCAACCAAGGACAGCAAAGGACCCACAGAAGTTAAATCTCTGGACCCTCGGGCGGGACAAGTCTGGGGAGTGGGGAGGGGGCGGGACCCCGACTTAGAAGAGGCGGATATTTTGATCCTCTGAAGGCAGAACTTCAGTAGAAAAGTCCAAAATAAGAAGTATTGCTAAAAAGCCGTAAGCAGAAGAGAAAAAGGCGAAAACTCCATTCAGTGCAAAGGGGCGGGCGCCTTCCGTCACACCCGCCGCCGAGGCCTCCCCGCCGCACCACGCGGGTCACTGTCGCACACACTGACGAACGGGTGAGCGACGCCCCCGTGAACCCCGAGAACCCAGCACCAGTGCCCCCCGCTTACAGACGCAGCCTCGGCCACACCGAACCCCAGCTGGCGGGCCCCGCGTTCCCCGTACCCGCCCGACAGCCTTCCCCGGCTTGACCGCAGGGACGGAGCGGGTCCGGGCGCCGTGCCCGGGGCTGGGGGCCCCCGCGGCGGCTGGCGCGGCCCCTTCTCGGCGGGTCCATCTGAAGGGGGACCCAGTCGGGAACGACAGCCTAGGGCCACCTCTCCGGGTGAACGCCTCAGGCGGAGTCAAGCCCCCTTGGGCGAGCGTGGGGGCAGGACGCAGCTCAGCCTCACCCCTTCTCGGCTCCCGCGGTCCCTGGGATGGGGGACTCCCGGGAGGGGTGCCGTGGGCGCCGCCGGCCTCCGCACCCTCCTGGCCCCCTGGCGCCTGACAGCCGCCCTCTGGGGGGGGCTCGCGTCCGCAAGGGTGCCCAGCGCCAGAGACTAGCCCGGGGGAGGGAAGGCGCCTCAGGAGCCGACGGTGCGCTCGTTAGCAGCTCACTGAGCGAACGCAGCCCGACCTTCCACACGCGGCTCACGTCCACACCGGCGGGGCGGGCGGTCCCTCGCCAACCGCGTTCTCGCCAAGCGGCACACTTCCCGTGACCGCGCGGCAGGCTCCCCACGGCTGCCTCGGGGCTGAGCCGCGGGAGCACAGGCGCGGGAGCACGGGGACCCGGCCCTTCGGGAAGGCAGCGGCTCAGGCGGATGCAGCCCTGGCCTCCGCGCGGGGGAGCCCAGGGCAGGCCAGGCCGCCTCCCGGAGCCGCCCCGTGACTCTGTGACTCACCCCTGGGGCCGGGCCCCCACTGCCCTGCAGCGAGACCAGAACCTGATGGGGCGGATGGGGTCTGGCCTTCTGCCTGACCCAGGCCACAGGCCACGCCCCGCGGGGCTCCAGCATCCCCGAGACGGGGGAGCCCCTCACCCCAAAGCCACCTTCCCGAGGAGCTGGGACACACTCAAGTTGGGAATGGGGGCTGCGGCCGTGCCGGGGGCCCGGGGCTTCTCCTGGGGAAGGGGGGCTGCCAGGCTCAGCCCACCCTCCGGCTTCCTTCAGGGAGTGTGCGCGGGAGGCCAGCACCCTGCTGCCCTCAGAGGGGCTCCGGGGGCCCCTGGGGCCCCTTCTCCAAGGGGCTTCTGAGGCCCCCGGCCCCGGGTGTGGGGGTGGCGAGGGGCACACTTGGGGAACCTCCCCCTTGGCTTCTCTCCCGAGCTCTGCAGCCATCAGACAGACAGCTCTTCCCTCCTCTCCCCTCCCCACCGCCTCACTTCCCTGGCCGGGGCCTCCCAGGCAATTCCGAGGAGAAAACAAAGGCCCCCCGACTCCTGACCCAGCGAGGCGCCCCCACCTGACGAGCTCTCCACGCACTGAGGCGCGCGGTCCCAGCGATAAGAGGGTGACGGAAAAGTAGTGGAGTTCCCAGTCTGTCCGTCCGCAGAGCAGCCCCGGAGGGGTGCCGGGGGGGAGCCGGCACCCCGGCGTCGGCGACCCGGGCTCGGACAGGACAGGGGCCCCTCTGCGCCCCTGCCCGGCCAGCACCCACCCCCCGCGGCGCTGACGCCCGGGAACAGACCCCGGCGGCCACCCTGAGGCTCCAGACTTCAAAGAAAACCGCAGGGAGCAGCCCCGGGTCCTGCTCCGTCCACACGCGAAGCTCCACTCGGGGTGGTTTTCCCGACAAAAGACATAAATACATACGTTTCGCCTTTGCCTCCGTTCAAGTTCACCGAGAGACCACGGACAGAGCCCCCCGCTGACCGGAAGCCCCGCGCGCAGCGCGAGGGGGGAGCTGCTCCGGTGAGTGACCGTCTCCTGCGAGGGCAGCGCGCACCCCAAGCCCCGCGCTCGCCCGCTGCCCGCCGAGCTGCTCTCCCTCCGCGCACGCTGACGGGCGCCCCGGATTCCAGGAGGGGGCACCGCGGCCGAAGCTGCCCTGCGCGCCCCCGCCCACCCGGGGCCCCTCCCGAGCGCTGCCCCCGCGCGCGCACCCACAGCCCCGGCCCCGGAGGCGCCCCCTCCAGCCGCCCGGAGCAGGTGCAGGTGCGCCCCCGCCCATCGCGCCCCCTCCCGGCGCTGCCCCCGCGCGCGCACCCACACCCCCCTCCCCTCCAGCCGCCCCGAGCAGGTGCACCCCCGCCGCGCTCCGGCCGCGTCTACACAAACTTGTTCGCGGGCGGCCGGGAAGGAGCGCGCCCGCCGCCGCCCGCGCTGGGGTCTCGCCGGGGGTCCCGGCGGGGCGCCCCGGGGACAGGACTCACTCACCCCGCGATCGCGGCCGGCTGGGGCGCCCGCTCCCGCGGCCACGCGCCCGCTCCCGGGCGCCGAGCCCCGCAGCGCCCCGAGCGCCGGCGCCCCCGCAACCCTGCGAGCGGCCCAACGCGCCCCCGCGCCCAGGGCGCCGTCGCCGGGCTCCCGGGGCTGCGGGCGTCCGGGCGGAGCGGGCGGCGCGGGCGGGCGCCGGGCGGGCGGCGCGGGCGGCGGGCTCTGCACATGCTCACTCGCGCGGCCCGGGGACAGGCCGGCCGCCGCCGCCGGGTCCTAGAGGCGCCCGCCGCCGCCCGCCGCGTGGGAGGGGTCGCGCCGGGGGCGGGGGCCCGAGGTGAGCGCACGCGGGCCGGGCGGGGGCGGGCGCGCGGGGCACGCGCGCACACGCCGTGACACACGCACACCCCCCACCGGCGCTGCCACACTCAGACACAGACACACGGGGACAGACCAGACACTGAATCACGGCCCCCCAGCCACACTTTCTCACGTGCGCGTGTGCGCACACACACACACACACACTCACACTGGGCTCTGCCCCACTCGCTCGCAGGGCCCGGGACGCCGTGGCAGGCACGCACACGGCGTCACCCGGACACACGGGGTCACTGTCCCCCGCGCCGCAGGGCTGCACCCCCTCAAGCACAGACACACGGAGTGGGCCACGCACAGAGCCGCCGGCCCACGGCGGCCACGGCCCAGCTCGGGTCCTGCGCTCGGGGCAGGACCCCCGCCGCTGACCCGCACCCCGGGCGGCGGCCCACGGAGCCGGAGCCACACGCCCGAGTGTAGTCACACGGGGCACTGACCCCAGACACACCCCGAGGCGGGCGGGCTCGGATCCAGACGCACAGGTGTAGACCACGCTGCTACCCACGATCCCCCTCTTTCCACAGGGCTGGATCCAACCCTAAGGGTCCCCTGGAAGCGTCGCTCTGCCCTGCTCCCCGCAGGTCCCCAGGCCACAGGGCCACCCCTGCGGGCGCCTCGGCCGGTCCCGTCCTCACCTCCTGGAGGCCGAGGACCGCGCGGCCGGAGCCGGTGGTGGTGCGGCTGAGCCCGGCCCCGCGAGCGGGCGTCATGCCTCCGACGACCGCTGGGGGCAGAGCGGCCTGGCGAGTCGCCGAGGAGCCCGCTGGCCACAGGTGCGGGGCGGGCACGGCAGGGGCGGCCTGGGGACTGGGGGGGAGCCCCGCTTCACGGCAGGCAGGCGGCCGGACGGGGAAGGGGCTTGCTGAAGGTCGCACGGCTGGCAGGCCAAGCCCCAGCGCCTCGGTCCCCTCTGGAGCCTTGGGGGCACCGGCCCAGGCGGTGGGGGCGACAGACACATCCTGGGTCCCCGGCCCGGCTTCCTCCTGCCCGTCAGCTCCCTGGAAACTCCCCGGGGTCGGGGGCTGCCTCCCCGCCCCTCGCAGAGGAACCTCCGCGAGGCCCAAGGGCGGGGGTGGGGGGCGCGAGTGCCCAGGGCTCACGGCAGGCAGAGCCCGCGGGCCCTGGCGCAGAGGCCGATGTGGCCGCCGCTGGGGCGGACAGCGGCCTCAGGAAAGAGCGGAAAAGCCTGCGGGGCGTCTGTGCCGTTTCTGTGCCCAACGCCACACCACGCCTGTCACGCAAAGGCCTCCAGGGACGCACCCCGCCTGCGCGGGGGCCACTCTGGAGAGATGAGGGGCAGGGAGGAGGGTGGCGCCCCGGGGAGCGGCTGAGAGGGCGCGGGCCGCGCGGCCTGGCCACCTGCAGGGCGTCCAGACGGCTCAGGGTGGCACGAGGCCCTTCTCTGCCGCGGCGGTGGCATCGGAGGACGTGAGGCGGCCGCCTGGACGCGCCTGACGGGGAGCCGGCCCAGCCCCGTGCAGCGCGGCCCCCAGCGGTCACGACCGTCTGCTCACCGGGGCTGTTGGACGGCTGTGTGCGCATCTCGGCCCTTCTGCGGGAAGCGACCCGAACACCACGGGGGCTTCTCTGACGCGCCCACTTACCACTGAGGCACTGCCCCCCACCCCCCGCAAGCCCGGAACCGGGGACCAGACCACCTGCTCCCATTTCAGTCCCGCCTCTGGCTTTTGATTCTGCTTCTCTCTTTGTGGATCCCAGTGACTGGACCCCGAGTACTCACACTGCCTGCGAGCTTCCATCATCGGCTGGCTGCTCCGTCCATCTGTCCTTCCATCCACCATCCACCCACCCAGCAGCCAGCACCCACCCAGCACCCACCCAGCAGCCAGCACCCATCCATCCATCCACACCCAGCATCCATCCAGCATCCAGCACCCATCCAGCATCCACCCATCCTTTCAATTATTCACTAGGCAAGGCACCCATTGTGTTAGATTTTGTGTTGAACACTGAGGCTCTTTGAGAAGAACCTTCCCCGAGTTTCCAGTGTGAAGAACGGGACGAGGAAACACACCCATAGTGGGAACGTCCCACGGAGCAAGAGCCGTACCCGCTCAGCTGGGGTGCCGCAGCCCCACCTCATCGCCACGTGCTCACCATCCCTCCAGCGGCGGCAGAGCAAGCCGGGTGCTGGGTGCTGGCAGGCAAGTAGCTGGGTGCGCATGACACCGTAAGTCAGGAGGAATTCAGGAAAGGCTTCATGGAGGAGGTGCCATTTCAGTCGTCTGGGTTATAGGGAGCAGGGGCCGTTCTAGGCAGGGAGGCCCCGAAACCGGACGGCACCAAACGCCTGGCCCCGCCCTGGCCTGGCGCCCCTGCGTCTGTCTGCCGCCCTCCCCCCCACAGGCCCCGCAGCCAGAATTTCAGCCACCGCAGAGCCAGGGAGCTTTTGGTCTCGTTCTGAACTCTCTTCTTAGGTCTCCCTTCATTCCGGGCACGTCGGCACGCTCACTAAATATTTATTAAATAAATGACTGATTGATTTTTAAGACTGCAGGAAGTCTAATGTGACATCTTTTTAATGAATCCGACGGGGTCCCCAGGGTCGCCGTGGCTCTTCCCGGGAAGTCCGGGGTGGCGCCCTCCTGCTGGGGTCACACGCTGACCCCGGCTGCGGCCAGACTGGCAGTCGTCATGGGATTCTGCCGCTGCCAGGGACACCCCGGGGGTGGGCTCCGCACGGCTCGCTGGACCGCAGCCCCCGCCACGAGGTCACGGCCAGATGACGGGGCTCGGCACGCGGCCAGGCACCCTCGCCCTCTGACCGCGAGCCCCTGACCACCAGGGGACCCTGGGCCCCGGCTCAGAGCGGCCCGCGGAGGCAGCCCCGTTCCGGTGGAGCACACGTCGTCATGGAGGCAGCCTCCTTCAGGGGCCTGGGGGCCTGGAGGAACCTTCCGGCAGCACCTCGGAAGGAGGGGGTGCCCCGGGTGTGCCGCTCCCTGGACCGTGGGCCGCTCCTCGCGCTCAGACCCCGGACCCGCTGCCCGTGGGCTTGTCCCTCCCAGGACGAGGGGCCGCAGCCGGGCTTCCGGAAGCCTCAGGGGCCACCGTGACACGCAGCCCGGATTCGCGGCCCCCGCAGAAGCGAGGCTGCGCAGGAGGTGGGGCAGCGGGCCCCGCGGGGCTTCGGGAGGGCGCCCCGGGCTTGGCGGGAGGGCGCCCCGGGCTTGGCGGGAGGCGGCGGCAGGCTGCGTCCTCGGCAGGACTCCCCTCTCTGGGTCCCCGTTGCCTCTGTGCAAAGGGACGGGCTGTCCTGTCCAGAGGGAAGGCCCTTCTTCAAGGGTCACAGGAGACAGGACAGCGCTTTGGGTCAGCTCCGTTTCTCCAGGGGGCAAATCACATGCCCCCCACCCCCCAGGTGGCTTCCTCATCTGCAGAACAGGGAGCACACGCCAGGGCACCGGGGGGACCTCCACGGCGACTCTTCCGCCCGGTGGGGGACACGCTGACTCAGGGCGCCGGCGCGGCGGGCGCAGGACTGAGGCTTGTGGGGCTGGGGCTGGAACGGCCTGAACCCCGCTGGGCAGGGGTGAGGGACAGAGAGCACGGAGGGCCGCGCGAGCTGGGTCAGGCTGGACCAGCGCAGGACCCTTTCCCTCCGGACCCATGTCAGGAAAGTAAGATCTATTTGTGCAGAAAAAACTGCCGCTCGCGTTCAGGCCTTTACGTGGTTTCTTTCCCCCCATGTGCCTCGTGGGGCCAGGAGGTCCCGACAAAGGCCGGCCTCCACGTGCGTGGGGGTGTCGAGGGCGCTCCCCGCCCGCCAGTGTCCCCGCGGCCTGTGCCCAGGCAGCGGCCGGGCTGGGAGACCCGGGGGCCAGGGGGCGGTGCGAGCCCAGAAATCACCTGCCCCCCCCGTGCCCCGCGTGGCCCCTGGCAGTGGGGGACCCGGGTTTGCGGGGTCTGTGCTGAGGCTCTAGGACACCTCACTTTGCACCTTCATCCCCGAAACCCACTTCAGAGGAAACAGGCTTGGGGGGGACTTCGTGGCCGAGCCCGGATCGCAGGGCCCCACGGCAGAGCTGGGTCCCCCGTCCCCGGGGGCCCCTGTCCCCCCGTCACTCACCCCCCTGCCCCGCGGCGCGCAGGCCGGCTGTCCCTCCTCCGCCCGGAGAAGCTCCTGGGCCCCTTCCCCGCGCAGCCGCCTCGTGGCCACAGGCACCCGCGTGTCCTCCGTGTCGGACATGAAGGGACTTTATGGGGAGGACACTGCTGAGTGACTCACAGAGGATGTGGCCAATGTCACCGCCAGAGCCCCAGGAGGGACGGGGGGGACGGGCCGCGGAGAGAGCCGCCCCACGCGGGACATGCGCAGGAGCAGGGCAAAGTGTCCGCCGTGTTCCAGCCCCTGCGGTTTCCTCTCGTGCGTCGTGTGTGACCCCAGGGGGACCCGAGGGAGGGCCTGCTGTGAAGGAGGAGCTGAAACGCAGGGGAGCAAGGCTCGGCCCCGCCGGCCCCGCTCACGCTGCGGTGTCCCTGGGCAGAGCCTCAGTTTCCCCATCTGAGAAGTGGAGATAAGGCGTCCTCAGCCCCGAGCCTCCGTCTTACCCGCGGCTTCACTGTCTGGTCCGCCGCACAGTCACCGGCGCTTTGTGGTTTTATCTCCATTCCGGCGCCAGGCAGGGCTGAGGTTCGGGAACCAGCTTCCTCCCAACTGGGAGGCGCCGGCATCCTCCGTGGGCGGGTGCGGGCAGGGGTGGATCGGCCGGGCCTGCAGCCCCCCACGCACCAGCTGAGGAGAGGAGTGTGGTTGGGGGGGAACCCGCGTCCGGGGAAGAGGAGGGGGGTTCCGGATGCGGCCCGCGCAGGGGGGCAGGAGCCGGGCCAGGCAGGTGCGCGGCTGGGAGCTGGGGGTGGGGGGCTGAGAGGTGCCTGGCTGGCAGGTGGGCGGGGGCACGTGGGGCGGCGGGGGTCGGGGTCCTGACCCCAGGACCACAGTCCCCAGGCCTGCCTGTCGTCACGGCAACCGTGGTGGGAGCGTGGGGCCCCTTCTCGGTTCTCGGGTTGAGATGAAGACAGATCTCCACGGCCGTGGAGGCTCCCCGAGTCCCCGGGTCCCCCGCCTGCCGCGGAGGCAGCGATGACGGCCGGGGCGTCCAGCAGCCTCTCGAGCTGCCTCCTCCCGCCCCCGCCGTGCGCCCCAAGGTCGGGCTCCACCGTCCCCTGGAGCCCCGTCCAGCCGCGGCCGCCCCCACACCCGCGGACTGTCCTCCCGAAGGCAGGCCTGGCCCCCACCCTGCCCCTGGACTGGCCCCTCACCCATGTCCCTGACACGCTCTGCAGAGGTAGCCGCTCGAAGTTTTGCTACAATAACACGGACGGTTCCGGGGCCAGACCCCCAGGAATAACTAATTACTCCATCTGCCTGCGGTTTCCTTGTTTCCTTCCACTTCCCTGTGGACGGACCGGGGGGTCTAGGCGGCCACGTCTTTCCCAACAGCCTTCACACTGTCCTGTGTGTTACAAGGCAGACTCGGGAAGGACTCTTGCTGAGCGAAGAGTCGGAGAAACTAATCTCCTTTAAACATGGACGTTTACGTTTCCTAACCTGCAGGCCTGGCCGAGTCGCTCCTCAGGATCCTTCAAGGTCCTGCAGGGAGGGGACCCGTGAACCAGACCAGGCCTGATCCAGCCAGACCTGCTACCCACCTTTGGTCAGCCCCTCGGTTAAATTCTGGGACTCCCCCAGGCTGGGTTGGGCGCCCCCTCTCCCGACGCAGGCACGCGCGCACACACACACACGCAGACGTGCCCTGAGCGTGCACGCACACTCATCCAGGCGTCCACGAGTGAATACACTGAGGGGCATACGCGTGTGCTGCACACATATGTGCACACACACACACACACACTCACACAGACGCTCATGTCTGTGTGCGTTGCGATCCTAACACGGGTGCTTTGCTCTTACTGGGGACGTGGGTCTCTTCTACGGTCTGTCCCTCCTCAGAGTGCCCGAGACACTAACGGGCACGCCGGCCCTTCGGCGGGTGGGTCCCTGCCCCCGGACGAGGCCCCGGCGGGGCGGCCCCCGAGTCCCAGGCGGGGCGGCCCGTCAGTCTCTCCCCACTGCAGCTGGTGCGGCCGGCACGGCCCCCGGCCCCGCTCACTTACGAGGCTTTTAGCTCCGAGCAGACCCATGTGCGAACTGCTCGCCGGACACAGACGGTCCTAAGGGCTGATGTGTGTCCCTGGGGCTGGACAAAGCCTCACCAGGAAGCACTCCTGCCCTTCAGCAATTTCAATCCGGGGAGAGGGACGGGTGGCTTGGTTTTGTGGGGTTTTTTTGCCTCCCGTATTGAGCACTTCAGAAAGGGGGCTGAAAATCTTCACTAGGTTTCATTTTTAGGGAAAGCAATTTTGGCTTATTAGGCACTGTTGGCTTCAGAAATATGCTCACTAATGACTCTTATTTAAATATTTTCCTCCAGCTGAGACTTTTTCAAAAATACCGTGTTAATGGATTCAACAGCCCCGGCGCGGGTGCCTCCCCGCCTCAGCCTCTGAACTTCCTGGCTCCGTCCCCCATGCTCGTCCCAAGCGCCCGTGTTGACGGCGCCGCCGTCAGAATCACGCGCAGAAGCGACGCTCTCTGCCCTCACGGCGCCCACGGCCACCAGCTCCGTGTGGGCACGGGACTCGGAAGGAACCGCCGGTACCGGAGTCCTTCGCTGGCTCCCGGGCTCGTCCAGGATGAGATCCGACCCTCGGGCTTGCACACCAGGCCCGGCCGGCCCGCGGTGCGGCCACAACGCCCCCCACGCTCGCTGTCGCGCCCCGGGCAGGGAATGGGGGGCGGGCGCCCGGGCCGCAGGCCGCCTGCTGGGCAACCCCTGCGTCACGCTGTCAGCTTGAAGCTCTCCGTCATGTGCGCACAGGGCCCCCCAGCGCCGTGTCCACCTCACACCTTCTAACTCCTGGTTCCACGACTCGAAGGTCACCGACTCGGCCTCAAGGCCCCACAGACGGAGCCTGACCGCCGCCCCCACCAGGGTCAGGTGCTCGTCAGCGGAGCCCAGACTGCAGGCCGGCCGTACACTCCGGAGCGCCTTGATCCCGCCACACCTGTCTGGCACACGCGCCTATCCTTCCCTCGAGGGCTTCGCTTCTTTGCCTTCTCCAGGACCCAGGCCAGCCCAGTGCCCGGAACGTACATCTTGCTGAACAAAGGAAGGCATGAATGATGCATCGATGACGGAGGAGGGGCTCGTATCTCCCACCTGGAACGCCGTGCGGTGCCAGGCAGGCATCGCGTGAGGGGTGATGGGGAGCCCGCCCAGCCCCAGCCCTGCGTGCTCAGGCAGGTTCACGCGGCCCCCGGTGCCCCCCGAGAATTCCACTTACGTCCCATGCTTGTACCCAAGCGAGCAGGGTTCCGCCTTCCTGAGCGAGCGGCGCGGCTTCACGATTTAGGTGGATTTCCACAGGAGGCGACCCGCTCACTCAACAGAATCTACACTCCCAGAAATTATTAAAGGAGCAGAATTGAATCCGCCGGGGTCGGAGGGCAGGGCCTCCGCTAACTGTCCAGTCCGTGAGGCTGGAGGTCCAGACAGAGCACTGGAACCCGCTGGGCGGCCGTGACCCTGGGAGCCGATCGAGTGTGCCCGGTGCAGGGGGCTCGCGGTATCCGAGGGGCCTCCAGACACCACCGCTTCCCACCCCCGCCAGGCGAGGATGTGCCGGGAAAGGGTGTGCTCGGCCAGGACCCCCAGACCAGGCGGACCCAGCGCGCAGACTGGGGTGCAGGCTCCTGGGCGTCCTGAGCCCCCATCTCGAAGGACGCTTCTCCCCCTGCCCGGTCTCCCAAGCCCTCTGTCTGAGCCGGTGTCCCTCCCTCCCCTTGCCAGTGGGAGGCCAGGCCACGGAGCGGGGGGCCAGACCGCCGCCGGGCGGCCGGGGCGCTCCGGGGGACGGACGGGCGGGGGCTGGACGCGGCCGGGGACGGACGGAGCGGGGGCCAGAGCGCCTGGGGACGGACGGAGCGGGGGCTGGACGCGGCCGGGGACGGACGGGGGCCAGGCGCCGGGGGACGGACGGGGGGGGCCAGACGCAGCCGGGGGACGGACGGAGCGGGGGACGGATGGAGCGGGGGGCCGGCCGGGTCCCCAGCATTGGGCCCAGCCCCGCACGGTGGCGCTCTGAGCCCGTGGCCTCAGGAGAGCGAGCTCACCTTAAGGGAGACCTACCTGCCCTCCAAGCCGCGCCGAGGGGCCTGAGGACGTTCGGTGTGCGTTTTTAACTAGTTTTATGGTAGAATTTGATCCGGGTGCTGGGGCCGCCCGGAGGGTCCCTGGGTCCTAAAGCTCGTTCTCCACAGGCAACGGGCTCTGACAGACGGGTGCCGTCTGCGCGGCCTGGAGCCACGTGCCCGCCTCACGCCAGGACCCGCACCCGGAGGAGAGGGCAAGGCCACCAAGTCCACGGTCTCCAGAGACGGGACGCGCTCTCAACAGGAAGGTGCCAAGTCCCCAGTGTCACGTGACCCACGTCCCTCTGGCCCGTCCGCCCGGGAGGGGCTCTGCGAACCCCGCGAAGCCGCCCTCCTGGGGGTCCTGCCCACTCGCAGGCCACCGGGAGGGAACGGACGTGTTCTCGGTGCGCGCAGTACCGCGCCGTCCCCAAGCTCCACGCCGGGCCCCGTGGACGTCGGGGGCCCCGCGCCCCAGCCCAGCCCGTCCGCATCCACGCCGTCCCTGCCGCTCCAGCCCACGCACACCTTCCTGTAGCTGCCTCGGTGGTTAAAAACGTGGGGTTCAGAGCCTGACCGCTGGAGGTTTGGGGTCAAACCTTGACTCTGTCGTGTACTTGCTGTGTTACTTTGGGCAGGCCGCTAAACCTCTCTGAGCCCCACTGTCCTCGTTTCTACAACGGAATAACCGTGGAGCCTCAGGATGCCCTCACAGGGGCCCTTCCCTCCTGTATGTGCGCCGCTGTCACCGGGACCACCACCGCGGGCCACACCTGGCCCCGCAGAACGTGTGTTTTAGGCCAGAGAGGCTGTCGTCGGGTTTGGGAACGTCTTCTCTGCCTATGAGGGGACAGTCATCACAGAGCAAAGACTCCATGAGGGGAGCCGCGCTCGGGGTGGGCGAGGGGAAGGAGCCACTCGTTATCCGAGATGATTATCTGATTCTGTCCACAGGCAGAAGGGACCTCGGGCCCTGGAGAAGCCACCCTGAAGGCAGGCGGGGGGCTGGGCTCGGGCTCAGAGCGCGGGCGGGACTTTCTGGCCCAGAGTGACCCGGTGACCCCGAGCCCCTCTTTCCAAGCTCTTCCCAGAGGACGTTCTCAGGGAGACCCTGCCACACAAGGGGAGACTCAGGGGACCCCCCCCCGGGGATGGAACGAGAGTCACGCGGATCCACTCTGTTCACAATGGCAGCGTGAGCCCCACGCGGCTGTTTACCTTCACAGATGAAGAGAAATCGAAACCGGATCCTCAGGCCCAGTGAGCCACGTGTCAAGGGTTCAGGTGCCACGTGTGGTTAGCGGCCACGTTAGACCATCCAGAGCCACGGAGCGCTTCCGTCCCTGTACGAAGTTCTCCAGCACCCGGAGTCAGCACCCCCCACACGTGGGGCCTGGGAGCTCTCGGCCGGGGCCGCCTGTCCACATACCGTGGGGGGTGGAGGTCTGGTGGCACCTTGGGCCTCTACGCGTGGGATGCCATGTGCCCCACCCCCAGATTGCCGGGCGACCCCGGTGGAGGGCGGGGACAAAGCTGCCTCCCCCCGCCTCCCCCACCCCGTCCGGAACCCCTGGGCCAGACCACTCAGACCAGCACGGGCGCTGCCGGGCGGGCGACGAACAGACAGCAGCGGCTGAACAGCTTCCCTCAGGGCCCTGGGTGGTGGCCCGGCGGCCGGGAGTCGCTGAGAGTGACCTGGGTCCCTCCCACCTTGGCCACTGCAGCGGCCTCCACGAGCTCCTGCCCACCCCCCTCCCCCGCCCCGATGCCCACGCACACCTGCTTCCGTGAGCTCGCATCCGCTACTCCCTGGACCCGGAGCGCCCTCTCTCCCTGCTGCCCTGGCACCCGTGCTGGCCGGGGGTCCCCAGGACCACCCACACGCCGACGCCGGGGGGACCACCAGCGTTGGACCACGGGGCAGGTGTGGTCCAGCCGCAGGCGGGTGCGCCAGCCAGGACCCACGTTCTCCCGCAGCCGCTCCGGGCTCCCTTCCCCGACCGGGCGCCGCGCAGACACCCTCCTCGCCCGCCGGGTGAAGCCGGTCCTCGCTCTCTCCCTCCTCCGACTCCTTGTTTTGCAAATCAAACCGCGAGGGCCTCAGGGCTCCCCCTGCGCTGCCCCTGCAGACTGAGCGCCTGGAGGGCAGGGACTGGTGTTGGGTCCCGTGTCCCCAGGGCCGGCAGGGTCACCTGTAAGTCAGTGACTGCAAAACACGAGTAAGCCAGGAACCCGGGTGGTGAGGGGTACAGACCAGAAATGACACGGTCGCGGCCCGGCTCACCGGGACGGAGCAGGTGAGCACAGCCACACAGAATGTCCGTCCGTCCGTCTGTCCGTCTGCCCTGAGGCCGTCGGTCAGGCAGGAGGGCCAGCAGCTGCCGGGCCCCACATTGGCCTCTGCTGCCATCCGGGCGCCCGCCTCTCCCGGGCGGTGGCTCACGGGGGTGACCCCGCCCGGCCTCTGTGGGTTGGGCAGGGGGCAGAGAAGAAAGCCCAGCATCCCTGTAGAAGGTTCCAGCAAGGCGCCACCAAGGAGGAGTGGCTTCCAAGTCCCAGGACGCTGGGGTTGAAGAACAGGTCCGTGCCTGTCCCTGGGCTTGGAACCGGCTCGACCATTTGCTGTGAGATCCAGCAAGCGCCTGAGCCTCTGGGGCCTCAGTTGCCACATCTGTCATACGGGAGTAACACTCTTTCCCGAGGACACCGTGACGCTCAATGAAACAAGGCGAGTGCCCCGCGCCCGGAGAGTTGCAGGGCCGTGACCGCCACACAGCAAGCCTCGGTTTTACCGCTCAGTGGTGCAGCCCCTGGCCTCACCCCCCTCACCCCCCCGCGCAGATGGCCCTGGGCCAACCCCAGCCAGCAGCTGTCCCAGCGACAAAGCCCCGGAGACGCTGGGGTAACCATGGCAACTGCCTTCCGAGCAGGACGGCTGTGACTTTATCAGCAAGCTCTCTTTTCCCCCACTTCAGGGGCCCCAAAGCTCACGGAATTTCTGAGTGGGGCCTTATTCTACCCGGGAGCCGACTCCTTCCCCTGGAAGCCCTTCCCCGTTCGGCGGTCAGGGGGGCAGAGCAGGGCCCGAGTCGGCTCCTGCCCGCCGTCTGTGTGCCCCTGTGAGCCCGCTCGGGGCGGGCGGGCTGGGTACGCGTGTCCCCCTGCAGGGTGGCCAGGTCTGCGTCCCCATCAGCTGCTGCATCCACAGCGGCTGAGCCTGCAGCACCTCAGGGTCAAGGAGAAGCCTCCTCCTCCAGGCAGGATCCGGACGGAAAGCCGCCTCCTCCGGGGGCCGGTGAGGAGGGAACCACGCGATCAAGCCACAGGCCTGAGTTGACTCCACCTTGTCACTTTCAAGGGAGACACAGAGCCTTGGGGGTCAGTCCATGAGACAGGCCACCCCAGAAAACGGCCCAGAACACGGGGCGCCCTTCACTGCTGGGGTTTAGAGCCCGCGCCGAGGACATCTGGTTCGCAAAGTGCTCGCTGGCCACGCGCTCCGTCCCCTCTGGCCGCTCTGGGTGCTGTTGCTGGAAGCCGCCACGGCTCTGATCTGGCTGAGAGCCCTGGCTCTGCTACTGACTCACCTCTCTGAGCCTCAGTTTCTTCATCTGCAAAGTGGGCATAAAATGTCTATCTTGCCAGGTACCCGCAGGAATTAAATGAGGTACTGTGTGCACACAGAATGCAGGCCACGTACTGGGTGCTCAGCAAACAGCAGCACTTGGTGCTCAGCAAACACCAGTACTTTGGTGCTCGGCAAACGGCAGTCGCCGTGTTCTCCACCCACCTCTCTGCGCCCCAGCGTCTTCGTCCGCGCACCTGGGCTTCTCGTAAGGATTTAATGGCAAGAGGTGGCGATGACTCTCAGCCTGCTTTACCTTCCATCATCTTCCGCGAGCCCTTCCCCGCCCGGGCCCCACGCCCTCTGACCACATTCCCCAACCTGATGGCCTGTCCCTGGCCTGTGGACCTCGGTCCATCGGTTAGTCCCACAGCTACCGCGTCCCCGTCAGCCTGTGAGCCCCGGGGTGGGGGGCTGGGCTCCCTCGCGGGGTCTCGGCTCCGGGCCCAGAGCCCTGCCCACGCGGCTTGTCATCACCGTGGCTTTAACTGGACTACAGTCCAGGACTCGAGGGGAGCAGCCGGGGTGCCCTCGACTCCTCTTCCCATCAGACACCTCGCTGCTTCTCCAGAATAGGAATTAATTGAAACAAGGGCCATTTTCTAGTGAAAAGAAGCCAATTTAGGATTTTAGAATTAATTGCAGCTCTGTATTATGTCCCATTTGGGGAAGGAAGGGACCTCAGATAAACAAGATCACGGCGAGCAGGCGGCGCATCACCCTCCGTCTTAATAAAGGACACACTTAATCTCGAAAGATCACTTGCGAAGCGCCCTCCCTCCAGCTGAGGTTCCCCCAGATGCCTCCGTACCCCCACCCGCCGCTCCGGCTGCGCTCGAGCCCCGACCTGCGCCGTCTCCAGCGTGGCCTTCGCCGGACTCCCAGAGGCCTCAGCTCGCTGGAGCACCGGGCCACTGGGGCCTCCCCCCTCCTCTCCCCTCCTCCCAGACACCCGCGTGTCCAGCCTGGACCGTCACAGGGCTCCCGCCGTCCTCACACACGCGGTGCCGGGATCCTTCCGAAATACACATCTGAAAACGCTCCTCCCCGTCTCTCTTGGAAAACTCCTACTCTACCTTCAAAGCCCAGTTTAAGTGTTACCTAATCCCTAAAGGCTTTTGCTGACCTTGCTGAAGGTCACTCCTTAACTCTCAAGTCTCCCGTTAACACACCTGCCACGTTACACGGGCTCATTTCCACGTGTCCGTCCCTCCTGCCACGAGCCTGTAGAGAATCCGGACAGCGTTCACGGAGTTCTCCGTGTCCCTGGAGCCAGCGGAGGTGAGCGGGGCTCCCCGTGTGCGGCGGTCCTGTGCTGCTGACACTCACCCGGCTCAGGGGGCCTGCCCGTCAGGAGACCAGATGCCAGGTGGCACCCGGTGGGAGACGAGGCGCCACGGCTTGGATGCAGGCGGCTCGGGGCTCACCTGGGAACAGGGCCAGGGTGCCCGGCCCGGCAGAGCCGCCGCTGGAGGCCCTCGGTCTGGCAGGGTGGTCCTCCCACCGCCAGCCCGGAGCCCCCAGACCGCCAGGGGGTCGTCAAGCCGGGGCCGCGGCACTGAGCGAGGCCGGGCGGACGCACCGCCGCCCGGAGCCCGTCGTCTCCAGCTCTCAACCACTCACCGCCCCTACGCTTGGGCTGCCTTCCCCCCGAGGTCTGTCACCTCCTCGCCGTGACTTAGAGCCCGACTGAGGGCAGGGGACACGAGGCACGGACGGGACGGCGGCTCCGGGCGTCCCAGGTGGCGCCCGGCCTCCCCAGCCGCGGCCTGCACGGGGCGCTCTGGGCGCTGGTCCCTGGAGCATCGGTGAGAAACCACGTGCGCCTGCAATGCCTGGATTCTCTCCACACATGTGCACGAGCATGCACACTCATGCAGATGCACACACTCATGCAGACACACAGGCACACTCGTGTAGGCGCACACATGCACGCTCGTACATGCACACTCACATTCGTGCAGGTGCGGGCACACAGTGCACTCATGCAGACACACACGCACTCGTGTAGGCGCACACGTGCACACTCATGCAGGTACATGCACGCACAGGCACACTCATGCAGACACACAGGCACACTCGTGTAGGCGCACACATGCACGCTCGTACATGCACACTCACATTCGTGCAGGTGCGGGCACACACCATGTGGACACACGCACTGAGGTAGGCGCACACGTGCACACCGGCGCAGGTGCATGCACGCACAGGCACACTCATGGCACGCCACGCACCCGGTGTGGCGCACACGTGCACACTCATGCAGGCATGGCGGCACGCACAGGCACACTCATGCAGACACACGCACTGCAGGCGCACACATGCACACTGCAGGTACATGCACGCACAGGCACTGGCAGACACACGTACTGCAGTGGTGGCACATTGATTGTGCACACTCGCAGTGTACATGCACGCACAGGCACACACTCATGCAGACACACGCACTCATGTAGGCAGCCACACTGTGCACACTCACGCAGGTTATGCACGCACGGGCACACTACAAGAGACACACGCACCGTAGGCACACACGTGCACACTCGCAGGTACATGCACGCACAGGCACACCCCATGCAGACACACGCACTGCAGGCACACACGTGCACACTCATGCAGGCATGCGCACGCACAGGCACACTCATGTAGACACACGCACCCTGCAGCACACACGTGCACACTCGTGCAGGTACATGCACGCACAGGCACACTCTTGCTGCAGACACACGCACTGCAGGCACACACGTGCACACTCATGCAGGTACATGCACGCACAGGCACACTCATGCAGACACACGCACCATGCAGGCACACACGTGCACACCGTGCAGGTACATGCACGCACAGGCACACTGGCTGCACACACGCACCGTGTAGGCACACACGAGGTACTGCAGGTACATGCACGCACAGGCACACTCATGAGACACACGCACTGTGCAGGTGCCACGTGCACACCCTATGCAGGTACATGCACGCACAGGCACACTCATGCAGACACACGCACTCGTGCAGGCACACACGTGCACACTCGTGCAGGCACATGCACGCACAGGCACACCTCCATGCAGACACACGCACTCGTGCAGGCACACACACGTGCACACTCGTGCAGGTACATGCACGCACAGGCACACTTCATGCAGACACACGCACTGTAGGCACACATGCACACTCTCGTGCAGGTACATGCACGCACAGGCACACTCATGCAGACACACGCACCCGTGTAGGCACACAGGTGCACACTCGTGCAGGTACATGCACGCACAGGCACACTCATGCAGACACACGCACCGTGCAGGCACACACGTGCACACTCATGCAGGTACATGCACGCACAGGCACACCCATGCAGACACGCACTGCAGCACACACGTGCACACTCATGAGGCATGCGCACGCACAGGCACACTCACGGGTGACACACGCACCCGTGCAGGCACACACGTGCACACTGCAGGTACATGCACGCACAGGCACACTCATGTAGCACACACGCACCGTGTAGGCACACATCCGTGCACACTCGTGCAGGTACATGCACGCACAGGCACAAATTCTCATGCAGACACACGCACTGCAGGCACACACGTGCACACCCGTGCAGGCACATGCACGCACAGGCACACTCATGCACACACGCACTCGTGCAGGCACACACGTGCACACTCGTGCAGGTACATGTACGCACAGGCACACCTTCCATGCAGACACACGCACTCACTGTGTGTGCACACACACCCACTGCAGGTGCCATGCACGCACAGGCACACTCATGCAGACACACGCACCGTGCAGGCACACACGTGCACACTTCGTGTAAGGCGCTATGCACGCACAGGCACACTCATGTGAGACACACGCACTGCAGTAGGCACACACGTGCACACCATGCAGGTACATGCACGCACAGGCACACTCATGGCATACGCACCCGTGCAGGCACACACGCACACTCATGCAGGCATGGCGACGCACAGGCACACTCATGCAGGTGGCAGACGCGCACTCGTGCAGGCACACACGTGTGCACACTCGTGCAGGTACATGCACGCACAGGCACACTTCATGCAGACACACGCACGGTGCAGGCAGCACACGTGCACACTCGTGTGCATGCACGTGACAGGCACACCACGTAGACACACGCACCCGTGCAGGCGACACGTGCACACTCGTGCAGGTACATGCACGCACAGGCACACTCATGCAGACACACGCACTGCAGGCACACACGTGCACACTCATGGTACATGCACGCACAGGCACACTCATGCAGACACACGCACTCGTGAAAACACACGTGCACACTCGCAGGTACATACACGTACAGGCACACTCATGTGTGACACACGCACTCGTGCAGGCACATCGTGCACACCCGTGCAGGTACATGCACGCACAGGCACACTCATGCAGACACACGCACCCGTGCAGGCACACACGTGCACACTCATGCAGGTACATGCACGCACAGGCACACTCATGAGACACACGCACCGTGTAGGCACACACGTGCACACTCGCAGGTACATGCACGCACAGGCACACTCATGCAGACACACGCACCGTGCAGGCACACGTGCACACCATGCAGGTACATGCACGCACACAGGCACACTCATGCAGACACGCACTCATGCAGGCACACACGTGCACACCGTGCAGGTACATGCACGCACAGGCACACTCATGGCACACGCACTGTAGGCACACGTGCACACTGCAGGTACATGCACGCACAGGCACACTCATGCAGACACACGCACCGTGTGGCACACACGTGCACACTCCATGGGTGTACATGCACGCACAGGCACACTCATGCAGACACACGCACCCGTGCAGGCACACTGTGCACACTCTGCAGGCGGCTATGCACGCACAGGCACACTCATGCAGACACACGCACTCGTGCAGGCACACACGTGCACACTGCAGGTACATGCACGCACAGGCACACCCAGACACGCACTCGTGTAGGCACACACGTGCACACCCGTGCAGGTACATGCACGCACAGGGCACACTCATGTGAGAGCACACAGACTAGCACACACGTGCACACTCGTGCAGGTACATGCACGCGACAGGCACACTACTGCAGACACACGCACCGTGCAGGCACACACGCGCACACTCATGCAGGTACATGCACGCACAGTGCACACTTCATGCAGACACACGCACTCGTGCAGGCACACACGTGCACACTCATGCAGGTACATGCACGCACAGGCACACTCATGCAGACACACGCACTGCGTGGTGGCACACACACACGTGCACACTCGTGCAGGTACATGCACGCACAGGCACACTCATGCAGACACACGCACGGCACACACGTGCACACTGCAGGTACATGCACGCACAGGCACACTGGCGAGACACACGCGCACTCGTGCAGGCACACGTGCACACGTGCAGGTACATGCACGCATTGCACACCCATGTAAGACACACGCACTCGTGCAGGCACACACGTGCACACTCGTGCAGGCATGAGTGCACCAGACAGGCACACTCATGGCATGTCACGCACTCGTGCAGGCACACACGTGCACACTCGTGCAGGCTACTTACCACAGGCACACTCATGCAGACACACGCACCCGTGCAGGCACACACGTGCACACTCGTGCAGTACATGCACCTACAGGCACACTCCATGCAGACACACGCACCGTGCAGGCACACGTGCACACTCATGCAGGCAGGCTACGCCACAGGCACACTCATGCAGACACACGAGCACCCGTGCAGGCACACACGTGCACACTGCAGGTACATGCACGCACAGGCACACTCATGCAGACACACACGTACTCGTGCAGGCACACACGTGCACACTGCAGGTACATGCACGCACAGGCACACTCATGCAGACACACGCACCGTGCAGGCACACACGTGCACACCCGTGCAGGTACATGCACGCACAGGCACACTCATGTGGCACACGCACCCGGCAGAAAGCTGAGACACGTGCAGCACTCGTGCAGGTACATGCACGCACAGAAAATACCTTCATGCAGACACACGCGCACCCGCAAACAAACGCACAGGCACACCACAGACACATACTGTGTATGCACACACGTGCATTTCACTGCAGGTACACGCGCACAGGCACACTCATGCAGACACACGCACCCGTGTAGGCGCACACGTGCACACTCGTGCAGGTACATGCACGCACAGGCACAATACCATGCAGACACACGCACTCGTGTAGGCACACACGTGCACACTCGTGCAGGTACATGCACGCACAGGCACACTCATGCAGACACACGCACTCGTGCAGGCACACACGTGCACACTCATGCAGGTACATGCACGCACAGGCACACTCATGCAGACACACGCACTCGTGCAGGCACACACGTGCACACTCACACAGGTGCACACATGCGCACTCGTGCAGGCACACGCACACACTCGTGTGTGCACACTCACACTCATGCAGGCGCGGGCACACACACATGGAAGCCTCTCTTACCCCCGTTCCCCAAGTGCCAGTTCTGTGGCATTTGCTTCTTTTGTAATTACACGGCCCGTGTCTTTCCCCACCTCTGGCTCACAGAAGGCACTCACTCAATACGGCCAAACCAAGCCCGTGTGGCCCCCAGACCAGCGATGGCACTTCCTGGGGTCCAGGTGGGACTCCCGAACCCCCCACATGTACCAGGGCGTCCAAACACGGCCCCCAGTGTCTGACCGCAGGACCCCGGCAGAGGTGGGTGTCCCCGTCTGCACGACAGGCTCTGGCCCCGCATGGGTCCAGGTCAGCAGCTCACGGATGCGGGTCCTGCTCTGACCGGGAGCCCTGCAGCCGGTACCTCTGATTCCGGGGTCTTCAGTGGGGCAGCACCCGTACCCCCAGGCCGGTGGCCAGCTGGCCCCGCCACCCACGTGGCTTCAGGAGGTCCCTAGGGCTCCGGGTCGGGGCCAGAATCCTGTCCTCCTCACCGACTCAGTCTCCTCCGCGGCCATTCCCTGAGCTCCGTCAGCACCGTCACCACCACTGTGTTCTCCCGCGTCCACGTCAGGCTGGCGGGGCTGGAAGGTCTCGCTCCACTGGCAGCGGGCCGCTTCTCCTGCCTTGTCCCATCCCCAAGAGGCAGTGTCACAAGGTGTCCCCGCGGCGTCGGTGAGGACGCGCCTCCAGGCCTGTTACGTGAGGCGCCCCACCCCGCGGACAGCGACCTTTCGAACCCCGAGGCCGGGAGACCTCCGTGGAGCCGCGTGGAAGTCACACCGAGCCAGCCCCGTGCCCCTCCGGGCTCTCCCGCCAGGTCAGGAGATGAGCCACCTGCCGGGCGGTCCCATCCTGTCCCCGACCGCGCTACTGTTCCCCGAGGCCACAGTCCAAACGCAGATGACCTCTGCGGAGCCTGGGAAGGGCGTGAGAATCTGACGAGGGGCTGATTGCTGCTCAGCGTGCGGAGTTTCCTCTTCCATTATTCATGAACACACGTCAGTGTTGGTGTCCGGGGCAGCCATCGAAAAACTAGATAAGCTGCCGCGGTTCAGGAAAACTGCTCTGTTGGAAACAGCAAAACCGAATTGGACGACAGATTATTCTATGAATGAACTAAGTGTTTCATGTCCAGCTGGATTTGGGGAGATTGTGAGAAAGGAAGGGGGACAGTCTGCACCGAGTGGTCATTGAACCCCGTGTTCCACTGGCCCTGCCGGCCAAGCCCCCTTTGCCAGAAGGTTCAGGAATCCTACGTGGGGCCCATGAGAGAGTGTTTCCGGAGGGTCAGGCCCTGAACCAGCAGACCTCACACTTGGGGCTCTGCCGCAAGGACGTGAACACGGCTGTGGGGACGGGAGGGGAGAAAGGGAGCAGGGAAGGGGGGAGGGGAGGTGTGAAACAGGGGAGCACAGAGGATTTTAGGGCAATGGAAATACTCCATATGACACAAGTCATCACGTGTTTGCCCAAACCCCCGGGCTGTGCACACCCAACTGAACACACACACACTGTTATCACCTTCGCGTGATCATGACGGGTTGGTGCGGGTCCGTCATCTCTGACAAGCGCTGAGCTCTGGCGGCCGAGGCTCTGTGCGCGCGGGGCTGGGGGGCTTGCAGGAAATCTCGGCACCCTCCTCCTAACTTCACTGTGAACCTAAAACTTCTCTTAAGAAACATGTTTTTAAAACACGTGTCTGAGGGTAACGGCAAAAGAAATCACATCGAGGCATCGTCTAACAGCATCTGATACATGGAGAACTTCCATGGCCTCATGGGGGACAAACATCAGAACTCAGGCAGCACCAGCACCACAAGTATGCCAGGGCTATGGTTCGGCCGCATTGAAGGACCAGTGACGAGCTAGAAACAGACCAGGCTCTTAGCAATGGGACCCCAGGTCCAAATTGCTACATGAATGGACTACAGGAGAAAAGTGGTATAATAACCATCCCCATAAACGGAAAAATGCACAAAAAATTCAATATCCATTTTGACTTTAAAAAAGAATCAAAGGACACTCCTGGGGGCGCCTGGGTGGCTCAGTGGGTTAAATGTCCGGCTTCGGCTCAGGTCATGATCTCACGGTTCATGGGTTCCAGCCCCGTGTCGGGCTCTGTGCTGACAGCTCGGAGCCTGGAGCTGCTTCAGATCTGTGTCTCCCTCTCTCTCTGCCCCTCCCCCACTCGCTGTCTCAGTCTCTCAAAATAAAAAATAAAAGACATAAAAAAATTTTTTTAAAGTAAACATTAAATTTTTTTTTAAAATAACACTCCTCAACCAGGTAAATCTACAGCAAACACTACACTTAATAACAAAATATTAGATGCTTTTCCCTGGAGTTTGGGGACAGTTGACTATCAAAACTTCTTTTCAGCAGAGAGGTCCTAGTTAGGGCAATAAAGAAGGAAAATATTTCTAAATGCATGAAATTAGAAAGAAAAATATTGACTTATCATTTTTCACCAATGACACGATCACATACTTAGAAAATCTGAAAGGATCTACAGATAAATTATTAGAATAAATTCACGAATTTAGCAAGGTCACTAGACATGAGATCCATGTACAGAAACCAATTATGTTTCTCCGTGCAAGCCACAAATGGGGGGGAAATGTCTAAGTCTACTGCTTTTGATGGCATAAAAAAACCAAACGCTTATGTAAAAATCCAGCTGAAAATTTTAGAGAGCTCTGCCGTAAAAACTGTAAGCTATAAACTATAAAACATTACTGACACAAATTAAACAAGGCCTAAATAAATGAGGGGACACACTGAGTTTATGGGCCAGAAGACTCAACATTATAAAGACATCAGTTTTCCCCCAAATTCGACGTAACACCAGTAAAACTCCCCGAGGGTGCTGGGGAGCGTGGGGAGATTGAGAAGACAGCTCTGAAATCCACACAGAATTAAAAGGGCTAAGAATGTACATGATTGTTACGCTCTCGGATATCAAGCCTTTAAAAATAACAGTGTGGGAATTAAGGCAGGATGGTAGTGGTACGAGGGATACAGAAAACCCACGATACGGCCCACCTGCGTGACTCATGACAAAGACGTGTCTGTGCCACGGCAGGGGAAAGACGGCTCTCGTGGACCCGTGGCAGGCACGCCAGCTGCTGGATGCCACGTGAGGAAGGCGAGTGCTAACCCCTACCTCACGCCACACACAAACACGCGTGCTACCTGGGTTATAGGTGGACGGAGAGAAGCGAAACCTGTAAGGCTTCTAGGACGCAGTAATGGGAACTATCTTCACAACCCCGGAGTCAGCAGAGGTTTTTCAAACAGGACACAAAATCGCTAACCTAGTAAGAAATGACAGCATCGGGAGGGAAGCAGATGGAGCAGGATGGAAGAGACATTTTTGACACATACACTGACGCGAGACACTACAGAATATGCTGAGAATTCCTGCAAATTGGAAAGAGAAAGAGACTGAAAAACCAGCACAACTATCTGAATAGGTGCTTTAAAATGATAATGTTTAGGGGCGCCTGGGTGACTTAGTCGGTTAAGCGTCCGACTTTCGCTTGGGTCATGATCTCGCAGTTCGTGGGTTCGAGCCCCGTGTCGGGCTCTGTGCTGACTCTCAGCTCGGAGCCTGGAGCCTGTTTCAGTCTGTGACTCCCTCTCTCTCTGACCCTCCACTGTTCACGCTGTCTCTCTCTCTCTCCTAGAAATGGATAAAACATTAAAAAAAATACTACTCATTAAAATGATAATGTTTAAATTACCAATAAACCAAAAATCACTCAAAGTCATTGGGAATCAGGGAAACACATTAAAACCACTGTTGCTTCGAAGTCCAAGATAAAAGAGACTTACAGTCACAACAAAGTCGTGGAGGAGCTCGATGTTGCTGCACTGCTTGTGGGCTCATGGGAAGGTGAGTTTGTGCATCCACATTAGAAAAAAGTTTGATAAACTTCCCAAAGTTGAGAAGACGCAAACCCTTAACCAGCAGTTCTTGTCAACACATGAGCAAGAGAATTGCCCACCTACACCTGCATCGGTGCGTACAAGAATGCCCACAGCAGTGATACCACGGTGTGGAGAAAATGAGAGGCAACTCCAAAGTCCACTAATAACACAGAAGTCATTCTATTTCATTATTCAATTTATCCTGTTGAATAAACACATTGTAGCATATTCATAGCGTGAAATACTAAACAATAGTGAAAAAGACACACAACCAAGATTTGCAGTAACACAGATGAGTCTCAGAAATAACGCTGAACTGAGAGCCAGACACAAAAACGCTACTCTGCGAGTCCATTTACACAACATTCAAAATCAGGCAAAACTAACTCGGGGTGTGTGGGAGCGAGAGAGCAAGTGAGAGAGAAAAAGAGAGAGAATGATTCCCAGTGGGAAGAGCTAGGGTTTCTAGGGGCTCACGATGTTCTATCTCGCGATCTGATGTGCTCACTGTGCAAAATCGTTAACAAATGCTCTGCGATGTGTCTGTTGTTCTCCAGTAAAACAGCTTATATATATATACACATATATTTTTTAATATTTATTTTTGAGAGAAAGAAAGAGTGTGAGCGGGAGAAGGGCAGAGAAAGAGGGAGACACAAAATCTGAAGCAGCTCCAGGCTCTGAGCTGTCAGCACAGAGCCCAACGTGGGGCTCGAACCCAAAAACTGTGAGGTCATGACCTGAGCTGAAGTTGGACGCTCAATGGACCCAGCCACCCAGGCGCCCCTATTTTAAAGAACATACATAACAGATCTGGACACGAGGCAAACAAGCAAGGGGTGGTAAGGGGAAGGTCCTAGATGCACCCCGGGGTTGGTGCAGCGCGCGGCCACCCACGGGGCGCTGGGGGCTTGGACGGGGCGGGGAGGGAAGTCGGGGTGGCGGAAGAGGCCGTGGGGTCCCCCAGCTCTCCCTCCACATTCCAGGAGACGAAATTGTCGGCCAGGCGCCTACGCAGCCGGTACTCACAACACACCCTTGAATACCGTGTCCTTTGGAGAAAACACACGAACCACCCCGGTGCTGAATGCTGACCTCACTGCCTTGGGGGCTGGGGGTGTTACTTCTTCCGCCTCCCTGACTAACCGTCTCCCCAACCGGAGTCCCGCGGCCGCTGAAGGGAGGGCGGCCCGACAGGCCTCACCGGGTCCGCCCGCGCGACTTCCGGCTTCGGGAGGCGGAGAGCGGAACGAACAGATCCCGGCGCACGCGTGCGCCCGGCCTCCTCCGGCCGCTGCACGTCCGCCTGGGGGTCGAAACACACGTCTTCCTCAGCGTGGCACCAGAACACGCGCACGCGGGCAAACGTGGCTTCGCCGCGCGTCGCAGGCACCGCGTCCCCCGCAAAGTGAGGGTCGGGGCGGCGCGGCCCCGGGCCCGCCCGTCCACGCCGTCGGGCCAGTAGCGACCGAATTACCTTTGAAGGCCGCGCCCCGGGGCGTCGCAGACACGGCGCCTCTGGCGTGGGCGTCCCCGTGCGAGGGGGTCGCGCAGCCGGCCTGTGGCCTCCGTGGCCAGGCCCGGGGCTCAGCGGGCCGCCGCAGGACCCTCCGTGGCCGTGAGCGCGCGCAGCCGCCGCCTCTGCCCCGGGCACGGCCGCTCCCCGCCCTCAGCGCGGCCCCCGGGCCGCCTCTTCCTCGACGAGGCCCGTCGTGGCGGCGTCGCCGTCCTGCGCGCGGCCTCCTGCGCCGCGGGGAGGAGTCACGTGGCGGGGGGCGGGACTTCCGGTTTCCGGGGCGCGGTGGGTGGAGACCGCGGGCCGCAGAGTGTGGCCCACGGATCCGCCTCACCCGGGAGCCCCGGCCCCACCCCCGCCGGCAGAGGCCGAGCCCGAGGCCCGATCTGTGTTTCAACACGCTTTGCGGGCAATCCCGCTGCAATGCGGAGGCTTAAGGCCCTCTGCCGTGGAGACACGTCCCTCGGTGGATTTACTTCCGGTGTTTCCTGGGCCTCGGGTAGTTTTGACGTCCTGAGGAACGTTCTTTCCAGATTTAACTTTCCAGGCGTTTGCGGCAGTTTGTGCTGGTCTTGAGCCCAGACACCCCCGCGAGGTCACCCGCAGGCTGTGTAGGCGGCTCGCGGGCTTGTCCCTCGGCTTCCTGTGTGATTGTTGGGTGAGGACGGGGAAGAAGCCACAGGTGTGGGCATGAAGGGAACGCCTGTAAACACAATAAAAAGCTGTCTTTGGAGAGAAAGGTCCTGCGTGCGAACCTTCCAGAGACGTGGCAGGGGAGCCCTAGGGGGCAGGCAGGGCAGAGTCGCCCCGGCCCCGGGACCACCGGACCCCCTCTTGGGCAGAGGCGGGGACGGACCGGGTTCGCGAGGTCAGGCCACCCCCAGCTTTCCCCGATGGGCGAGCGTGAGACTAGTAACACTTTTCCTGCTTCTGGGGCTTCGTTCCCCAAACCCCTGCCCTCAGGCCGCCGTCTCGGGGCTCACGCTCCTTAGACGGAGGGCAGGGGCGAGGCGGGAGGGGCCGGCGTAGGGCGCGTGGACGTGACCGTGACCGTGACCGTGGACGCTGCGGCGGGGGGGCTGGCGGGGGGCTGGCCGCGGAAATTAGCTACTTTAATTTTCTCTGCCTCTGTGATGATTGCTATGGTCTCATTTTATCTTTGGGGGTTTCTCCTACTCTCTCATTTCTCTTTTAACATATTTGCCTTTTCTCTTTTTTTTTTTTTTTATGTGCCTAACTAGATTAGCTAGTGGTTTACTTAGTTTATGGCTTCTTCCCCCCGAAGCAGCAGCCCTACTCTTTATTTACTGGTTCTGCTCTTGCTAATGCATCCATTTCTGTCCTTGTCTCCGGCAACTCCTCCTTATTTTTATTAAGCTTATTTTGTTCTTTTCGGTGGTTCCCCTCCCTCCCAACTTTTGGAGCTGAGCCCTTCACTTCTTTAATTTCATTCCTGAAAAGGAATAATGTCGTTATTTAAGAGCACGACTTGCGTCCTGAGCATGGCTCTCCCTGGAGCCCATAGGGATCAAACCCAGCATCTGCACTGATGTTTGCTCTTAAATGCTCTGCAATCTTGCTTTGAGTTTCTTGACAGGGAAGATCTCGGGAGTGAGTTTTTCCATTCACAGGTTTTATTGTGCATGTATTTTATTGTCCTGATTCTGTGATGTTCACAAATTAAGAGCAGGGAGGGTTGGTTTTTTGGGGGCACCGTCCTGCGTGCCCAACTCATGAATGTTCCAGCAGATGCATCCGGGCTGGGAGACAAATGACCCGTTACTGCTATGTCTCTCCCCGTTTCACTGCTCTTTCCTGTCGTTTTTCCTTCATGAATTGTGTCACCACGTTTTGACTTAAAAACACGTATGACAGGGGCACCTGGGTGGCTCAGCCGGTTAAGCATCCAACTTCGGCTCAGGTCGTGATCTCATGGTTCATGGGTTCAAGCCCCGCATCGGGCTCTGTGCTGACAGCTCGGAGCCTGGATCCTGCTACACATTCTGTGTCTCCCTTTCTCTCTGCCCCTCCCTTGCTCGCTCTCTGTCTCTCTCTCTCAAAATAAATAAATAAACATTAAAAAAAAATTTTTATACCACATATGACGGATCACAGAGGCTGTGGCCTTAGCAGCAGGAGGCTCGAGCTGGCCTCTTGAGTCTTGCTTTCCACCTCATGTTGAGTGACGTTGAAGCCGGGACATCGCTTTTTGTCCTGCTTAATCTTTATGCTGCTTCTTGCTTGTCTGCTTTTAAAGGCGTTTGGATACGTACCCCAATGTTTTGTTTTTCTTTCTTTTAATTTTCTCCCAAATGTTGTCCTTCTGATAATTTGAAATTGTGTGGAGGTTGTTTCCATTTCTCATCCCGGTTACCGTGTGGACCGCTGTCCGTGCGCTGCCCCAGCCTCTGGTCCTCCGGTGGCTCCCGTCCTGGTGTCCCGGCGGTGCCCGACCTCACTCAGGCACCGCCTCACGGTGCCCGCCCACCGAGGCTGACACGGGACATCAGGACACGTGGCAGCATCCACACGCCCACGTCCACGTGGCACACCATCGACTCACGAGAGGCAGTGGGTAAACTCCGGGCAGGTCCCCTCCCCAGACAGAATGTCCTGGAAGACGCGTGACTCGTGACTCTGATGGGGATGCCATGGCAGAGCCCTCGGGCCACGACGTGGACCATGGATGCTTCCCCACGTTGCGGAGGCCAGAGGCCTGCGATCAGGGAGGCTTCAGGTCCGGTACCTACTGAGCCTCCTCCCTGTGCACCATGTCCCTGTCTGTCCATTGGTCTGTGTCCCCGTCCCCTCCCGTTGTGAGGACATCAGCCACGGGTTAGGGCTCATCCGTATGAATTCCTTCTGGGCCCAGCACGTCTGGAAAGGGCCTGTCTCCAAACGTGGTGTCTTCCTTTGCTGGGACCAGACATTCCGGATTCCAGGGCTGTGGACACAACCCGTGCGGCCTCTCCCGCTGCTGCCCCCTGAGGGGAAGGCTCAGGTGCCCGATGATGCACCCTCCCGGCTTCCCTCCTCCCTGCATCCTTCTGTCTGTCCTCCTCTCCTGCTTCCTGGGACAGAAGCCCCCAGTACGTCACATCCCGGAGGCTGTTTCCTGTGCCTCTGGCCAAGACAGCATTTACACCAAAGTTGTCACCTGAGGGCTCTGGGGGCATCTGGGGACTCTTGGGGTCTCCTGGGGACTCCTGGGGGTTCCAGGGGGCTCCTGGGGGCACATGGGGACCCCTGGGGACTCCTGGGGACTCTTGGGGTCTCCTGGGGACTCCTGGGGGTTCCAAGGGGCTCCTGGGGGCTTCTGGGAGCATGTGGGGACCCCTGGGGGCTCCTGGGGGCTCTGCCTGAGCGGTGACCATCTGAGCGGTGACCATCCGCTGCTCTGCGTCCCCTCCCCCAGCTCGGCTTGCAGCCCTGTCTCCAGATCCTATTGCTGCTGACACTTGTAGCCACAGCGCGTGGCCCGGCCCCGAAGGTGAGGAGACCTGCTTGCTCCCCACTCCCCTCCCCGCAATGCTCCCCACCCTGTGGACAAGCTCCGAGTGGCCATCGCCCACGTCACCTGCTCTGTGCACCGCAGCCACGGCGCTCCCGCGCTTTAGGCCCACCTGCGGGTGGGATGGAAATGTGGCTTCTGGTCCACTGTGTGGTGGTTACTCTGTGAGGAGATGACTTCTGACAAGATGCCTGTTTCCAGCAGAGCCTGAGGGATCACACTCGTTCTCCGAGTTACTACGTGTGTGAGGAGAGTCGTCTCCTGCAGGGAACAAAACCTTTCCCGGGAACACACGTGGCATCAACAGACGTCCTGCAGCAGGACCACCCTCCCCCCACCACGGGAGGCGTGACCTCCCCTCCCCTGCTGCTCAGGGCTCCCTCTGGGCCATCGGGCGTGAACAGAAGAGCCGTCGCGTGTCCCCCGTTCTTTCGCTCCTGCGTCCCTCCCGTGGGAAGCCAGCGCGTGGCCGAGGCGCCAGCAAGGCCAGAGCTGTCACAGCCGGACGGGGAGCACACAGCACCGTGCAGGTCGGTCGTCCTCAGGGGCTCCGCGTCTCGGGGTACAAGCCGCCTGGGCCCATCCCCGGGGGACTTGAGGGCAGTTGCCTGTGAGCATGGAACTGAGTCTCTCCTTTAGTGGAGATTTGGTGCTTTTGGCCTGAATTCCCACCCGGTTATTTATCTTTAACGAGCATGTCCCTCTAACTTGCCTTTCCAAGCCTTTGTTTTAGGCAAGCTTTCTTCTGTGGGCGTGGACGCCTTTTTCATTATTAAACGTCCCTGAAAACAAAAATAAAGAGCAAACAGAACAGGAAAATCAGTTACATCATAATAAAATTGTATCTCCTTGAATCTTTTTAGGTACTACTTGCAAAGGTCTCTATTCACTTCTCTTTTCCCCATTCTGTGCTAAGTTCCATGGCTCCCACGGTTTTCTCTAAGCCTCTCAAATATTTCTCTCCCATTTTATTCTATTTGAGTTTCTGGGGGGGGAAAAGTCATCCACATCTAGATGTTTCGCAATTTCTGTCTTTTCTGCCGATCCTGACTTGACGTTCGTCCGTAATGATAAACGTAACGACCCCGGTAAAGCTACTGCTACGTATTTGCCAGGAACTATTTATTCTCAGGGCTTCCACAGATGTTTATTATGCGACCCCCAACCTCACGTCTCTTTTGTGGCGTGGGCAGTTACCGTCGCTGTGCAGATGGGGAATGTGAGACAGAGAGGGGAAGTCACTGGCTGAAGGTCACACAGCTAGTGAGCCGCAGACGTGACAGATCTCCCCGCTCCTCTGCCCTTCCCTCACCCCTCCCTCCACACGATTTTCCCTCCTTCTTTTCCGTTTTCCTCCCTCCGTCTCGCATCTATTCACATCCTGGCCGCTCGCCTGTTTCTCTCCCACCAGCTTTCGTGTGCAAAGCACCTGCTCCGTGACTCCTCCCCCACGGCGTGGCTCCGCCCCCACAGCATGACTCCGCCCCACGGCGTAACCCCGCCCCCACGGTGTGGCTCCACCCCCACGGCGTGACCCGCCCCCACGGTGTGGCTCCGCCCCACAGCGTGACCCCGCCCCCACAGCATGGCTCCACCCCCACGGCGTGGCTCTGCCCCCACAGCATGGCTCCGCCCCACAGCGTGGCCCCGCCCCCACAGCATAGCTCCGCCCCACGGCGTGGCCCCGCCCTCCATCCACCGCCTGGAGTCTTTCTTCTTGTTCCCGGAGCTGCTCTGCACCGATGCAGGTTCCCTGCGGTTCTTAAAGCTCCCTCAGCCCAGCGGGGAGGCCCTGCTCCACCCCGCGGGAAAGGGCACAGGGTGTGGCCGGTCTACACGGGTGTGTCCACCTCCTGCTGTCCTCTCCCTGCCGTCAGGCTGTGCTCCGGGGGAACAGGAAACCCCCGGGCCCGAGACAGACCGCCCCATGCCCCTGGCCGCACCCAACATGTCACACGTTGGTTTTGACGTCTGGTGGTTTACTTTTTTTGTTTGTTTGTTTGTTTGTTTTTAAGAAACAGAAACAAAGTGAGAATGGGGAGGGTCACAGAGAGAGGGAGACACAGAATCTGAAGCAGGCTCCAGGCTCCGATCTGTCAGCACAGAGCCCGACGCGGGGCTCGAACTCACAAACTGTGAGATCGTGACCTGAGCTGAGGTCAGACATTTAACCAACTGAGTCCCCAGGCACCCCTGGTGACTTACTCTTTATGCCTCAGCCCTTCAGGGCTGCTCGCTGCCATCTTGAATCTTGCCCATTGGCAGGGGAGCGGTTCTCCCTGACCTGATGGGCTTTGGTTGGAGGTCCTTTTGCCCTGTAACCAGGATTTAGGAGGCCACCTGCCCTCGCCCCTTGGGGTCCTTAACTGTGATCCCTCCGCTCCCAGACTGGTCCCGGGGTTGGGAGCAGCGTTCACCCCCACAATGCACCTGCGGGCCCCGCTTGTGCCGCGTCGTGGAGGCTACGGGCCTCAAGGATAAAACTCACCTTTTCTCCAGCTCTAGCCCAAAGCCCCACCCCCCGTCCCAGGTCAGGAGGGGACTTGGCTCTCTGATCCCAGAAGGGCCAACACGGGACAAAAGCGCCCCTGTCCACGCGGAGTGAGGCCGTTGCTCTTGAGCGAGGTCTGTCCACCCACGAGGCCACACAAGCCGAGACACGTTTGGCAGCCGTCCCCTCCGCCAGGAAGGCTCCAGTGTAAAGCACGGTGGCACATTAAAGCTCCAAATACAGATCCGAGGCAGAGCGATGCAGGGCCCCGTGAGCTGGGGAGAGGGTGGCGCTGCCATGGCTGGTGAAGCAGCGGCAGGTGCTGGGGCCGGACTTCCCGTCCCCGGGGGCGGGAGGAGGGGCTGCCGGCCCGGTCAGCGCGTTCTTCTTTACCTGCTCCTCCCCTCTGTCACCCCAGCTCCACCCTCCGTGCCCCAGGCAGCCGCCTCCCTGGAGGGGGTCGATGTGGCTGCCCTTCCAGGCCGTGCGATGGGAGGCGGGGGGGGAGAGACACAGCAAAGTGAGTCAATTCCCAGCTGCGCTCCTGGCTGGGAAGGATGTGGGCACAGCCCCCCCACCCCCACCCCCACCCCAGGGCTGACTCTCTATCTCGTCCCCGGGCGGATGGAAACGATACAATCTCATCAGAGCCTCGTGAGGTTTAACGGGACACTTGGGGTCCCGGGAGGCGATGGGCTTAGGTCTGTAGATACCGAGGGCACTAGACACGTAAACAGTGACAAACTACAGGAGCCCCAGGAAAGGAAAGCCCGGGGAACAAGAGCAGTAAGGTGTGAGCTCCACGCACCCCGGTCCTCACCGCACCCGTTCAGATGCACGTGAGGGTGGCTCATCGCCCGCCAGCCCCGTCATCTAGCGGACACACCGTGTCGTGTTCCGGTAACGGACCGTCCCAGACAATCACAAAAAGAACCTTTCCCGACAACAGCCTGGCTGGGGCTCACGGGCACACTTAAGGCAAAGAAACAGGACGCCGCGGGGCCGTAGGACCCAGAGCCCCACGGAAGGCTCAGGCCCAGATAAGAGCAGCCCTTCTGCCTGGAACCGGGTGACGGGTCACACCCCCAGTGCATCTGCCAAAACCCGCAGAACTGTGGGTCGCGAGGGGTGAGCGTGAAAGCGTGAAGCCTTCACGGCCCGACCAGATGTCAGTACAGAGTGTGACGCGTGGTCTAACTGTTACAGACGCCCCTGAACGGAAGGGGCTGAAGGGGGAGTTCACTGAAGAAGACATGTGGGGGACTATCTTTCGGCTGAAAACTGTAAGAGTAAAGACAGAACCGAGCATAACGAGCAGTGTCCTGGACATGTTTCTCCCGGGGCGCAGATGGGCCATCGCGACAGAGGCACGCGCGTCCCTGGGTTGAACACATTGTTAATAAACAGCACCTCCCGGAGGCCAGGTTTCTTCCCACCTGACAGAGTCACCGACACGCAAGGGAGGGAGCACATGACGTCGGGTTAGAGTCACACGGAGGGGATTCACGTTTGTCATGGACGTGCGGCAGGTGGACACACGTGCCTGAGGCATGTGCACATCTGCCCACTGAGAAGACGCGGAGGCACCCAGACCTCGGGCTCCAAGTCGCCAGTCCTGAATGAAAGAACCAGGGCTCCTGAGAGAAGTGGCCGATTCTAGGAGAGGAGCCCGGGCGCCTGGAGCCCTAGAGAGCCAGGCAATGGGGACGCGTCAGGGGGACACGGAGCCAACACACGGCAGCTCTTCAAGCAACACAGTCGGTAGCATAGTATTGGTCTAAAATCCAAAGAATAAGGGGCACCTGGGGGCTCAGTCGGTTGAGCGTCTGACTTCGGCTCAGGTCATGATCTCGCGGTTTGTGGGTTCAAGCCCTACATCGGGCTCTGTGCTGACAGCTCAGAGCCTGGAGCCTGTTTCAGATTCTGTGTCTCCCTCTCTCTCTGCCCCTCCCCTGATCGTGCTATCTCTCTCTCAAAAGTAAAGAAGCATTAAAAAGAATAAAATCCAAAGTACAAAATAAGTGTACACACATCCATATCGATATGAACAAGTGATGTAACAAATAAAGCAATAACAGGGGCAAGTTTTGTTTACAGAAGATTCCCAGGGACTAGATACTCCCTGCGCAGGACCCCCTCTCCCGTTGAATGAGGGCTGGGGTAAGGGACTTGTTTCACAACATAGAAGGCAGAGAAGGAGCAATAGCAGGTGGATAGCAGAGAAGTGCGGCAAACACAACGCTACGCGACCTGAGTTCACGGCACCGGAGAAAAACCACGTGGATGCATCACCCTGGCAGGTGCCATGGGAAAGGGCCTGGCGTCTGTGACGTGCTTCCCGGCCTGTGGTGAAAAAATGAGACAAACACAAACTGAGGACAATCTACAAAATACTCGACCAGATATTTTCAAAACTGTCAAGGTCACCAAAAAAAAAAAAAAAACCCTGAAGAACAACAAAGAAAGAGAGAAAAGTCTAAGAAACAGGCAGAGACATGAGAAAACACGATGACAAAATGCACTGTGAGACCCTGGGCAGTGTTGTGGGACAGGAAAGGGCATCAGGGGACACGGGTGGGGGGTTCTGAATAGCACCAACATTACTTTCCATTTTTGACAAATGTCCTGTGTCAGGGAAGGTGTGGATATTGAAGGAAACTGGGCAAAAGGTATGTGGGAATCCTCCGTACTATCTTGGCACTTTTCCAGAAGTCTAAAATTATTCTAAGATGAAACACTGATGAGATGTGGCAGTCGCCCTCCTAGGTATTTACTCAGCTGATTTCAAAAATGTAGGCCCCCAAATCCCACACACGATGCTTCCAGAAGCTTTATTCACAGCTGCCCCAAAGTGGAAAACGCCACGGCGGTAGGCGGGTGGCTAAATAAACAAAGTGCAGCCCGTCCTTGTGATGGACGCTGCTCATCCACGGCAAAGACTGAGCCCCCAACACTCGGCTGAGCCTTAAGGGCACATTTCTGAGTTGAAGAAGCCAGTCTGGAAAGTCTCCACCTCGTGTGGTTCTGATTAGCTGACTTTCTGGAAAAGGCAAAGGGAGAGACAGTAAACAGATCCGTGGCTGCCAGAGAGTCTGGGGAGGAGGGGGAGGCATTGAATTAGCAAAACACAAGGGATTTTTTTTTTAGGCAGTGACCTTATTCTGTTTACTGCGTGGATGGGTATAGGACACCAGGTGTGGAGCCCGCAGAACTTTCCAGCACAAAGACCAAGGTTCAGTGCGCACACGTGCAAACAAAAGAAAACACTGAGGAGGGCAGAGGGTTCCGGGACGGGACACAGGGATCCGGTCACCTCACAAAGGCGAGAAACAACCTCTCTAAAGGAGGTCGAGCTGAGCCGCCTGGAAATGGACGGTGCCTGTGAGATCAAGGGCAAGAGGAAGCGTGTGTAAGCGCTCCAGCGGTGAAGTTGTTTCCCACGGGAAATCCACACGGGTCAGTTGATTCGACGACGAGAGCAGGAAACATATATGACAAGCCTGGAGCATCGTGTAGTGCTGGAGTCGGGAGATGCTCGAGCGCACGCTCACACGCACACGCACGCACGCACATGCACACTCACAGAGGTGCATGCATGCACACGCATGCACACGCATGCTCATGCACACTCACAGAGATACATGCATGCACATGCACACACGCACGCACACACATGCATGCGCGCAAAGACATGGACACATGCACACATGCGCACAGACATGCACACACATGCACACTCACAGAGATGCATGCACGCACACACATGCACATGAACGCTCACACATGCTCACAGAGATGCACGCACACACATGCACGCACACGCAGACATGGACACATGCACACACATGCTCACAGATGCATGCACGCACACACAGACATGGACACATGCACGCGCCGGCATGCACACACATACTCGTGCACCCGTGCGTGCATGCACACGTAGACACAGACATGCACATCTGCACATGCATGCACACACTCACAAACATGCACACATGCATGCACTTAAACACACATGCACACACAGGGAGACCTGCACATACATGCACACTCAGGCACATGCATGTGTACACAGACATGCACACGCATGCAGGTGCACGCACGTGCACATTCAACATGCACACAGAGGTGGGGATATGTCAAAGGGACACGGGAATCACCCGAAGGAACTCCCGATGGTCACGGCAGGAACCACTCGGGCCGAGAAAGCCCATAGCACTGGGTTTGACGCAAAGCATAAGATAAACACGCACGAGTCAACACTGACTTCATGAAGAAGGAGGTGGTGAAGAGACAGAGATCTCTGCAGGAGAATTCCAAGTACTTCGTGTTGAGACTCTGCCTTCAAGCCCGGACGTGTGGACTGCGCCGCAGGACTGCTTCCGGGGAGCACGATGTTACAGGCGTGAGGAAAAGGGTGACTTTGCAGCACAGGAAGCTGACGGCGCCGGGAAGCCGGGTGGCCGGGTGGCCCCGTGGCCGGGTGGCCCGGTGGCCGGCAGCAGAGGTGGCTCATGCCGATGGCGTGGATGTGATGGGGTGGGAGTGACACTTTCCTGCGTGGCCTTCCTTCTCCAAACCCGTAATTCGACTCTGATTATGAGAGAAACGGCAGGCAAATCCAGATTGAAGGATATTCTACCAAACGCCTGATCGACACTCCGCAAAACCGGTAAGCTCGTCACATGAGGAGAGTCCGAGACGCTGCCACCCCCGCCCCGGAGACATGATGACCGAGGGTGAGGTGGGCACCGGAGCGCGGTCACCAAGCGCACGCGGAGCCCTGGCCAGCAGGGCGGACAGACTCGGCGTCGGCCGGCACCAGTGTCTTTATCATCGCCACCCCCCACCCCCCAGGAGGCCCTTCCTGGGATCGTTCCTGAACAAACCACAGCCCAGTTCACAAGGACGGCCTGGCACCCCCTGCTGGCACGGCCGACTCGGTGCTGGCGGACACTGGGGACCCCAAGGCCTACGGGCAGACGCGGGATTCCCAGCTCCAGCCCACGCGGTGCCCGCGCACACTCGGAGCAGTGGGAGGGAGCAGGGAAAGCCATTCGCGAGGCGAGTGACCGGGGCCCCATGTGCCAGACAAGGAGAAGGGGCCGTCGTCACCCACCACAGAGCCACGCTTGCGGAGATCGCCAGTCACTGCTCTCCCCCCCGCGCCCCCAACCCCGAGAGCGGGCCGCCCATCCTTCCTGCCTTCCCTGCGCCAAGGACCTCCCAGCAGGAAAAGACAAAGGGCAGAGCCCAACATTTCAAGGCTGGAAGTTATAAAGTTTTTAGTACAGCGGATTCTGCTTTTATCATTAGCACGGAATGAATTAGTCTCAGCTTTCAATGTCTTGGTAATTGTCTCTCTGAAGAATCTCGTTAAACATTGCTGGATACTTTTGATCATTATTAATAAAAGTGATAACTTGGAAACAACTTATGTCTCTCAGCTGAGGCTGCAAACCTGAAGCCGTAGATAATTAATGACGGCGGAAATCTCCCGGAGAAGACCCCTGGGGTGTCTCCTCTTGCTGCTTCTCGGGGTGGGGGGCCTCCTAAGCCGGAGAAATGTCTACCAATGGGAGTCAGTCCGTCTGTCTGAACAGTATGTGCACTCCCTCCTCGCCCCTTCCTGGCCGTGGCCCTGTGGCCCATCCCCTCCCCGACCATCCACTTTCTCATGTGGGTTGTTTTAACAATTCATGAGGGAGGGAACTTCAAGGCTGAGACAGAAAATGCTCATGAAATGCCGAGTGCTATTATCATTAGCCAAGAAAAATCCACTCCGGTATTTTTACTCAAAACTCAGAATTATGAAACTTTATTTGGAGGCTCCAACACTAGCCAGCGTGAGTTTGTGGCTGCCATTTGAATCAGGATTCCTGTTGTTACGAATTATTATCTGTGACTAATGGGGGCGATGGGGTTTCTAAATGCCAGACGCTACCCTAAGACCTTTGACGCGAATGAGCTCATGTGATGCTGTGGTGATTCTAGGAAGTGGGAGGTATTTGTTATTCCCCAATTCACGGCTGTGGGAAAGATCAGAGAGGTGGCTTACCTTGTCCAAAGTCACACAGCTGACTGGCAGTGGAGCTGGGGTTCAACCCTGTGCACTCTGCGAGAGTGCCCCACCCCCTTCTCACATTTATTTCAATCTCGTGGGGCTCAAGGGAACCCTCATGAGAGCAATTGGTGGTCTTGGAGTCCACTCTAACCATCCCCCCCCCAGGAAGATCCCAGTCCAGACATGGTCCTGTCCTTAGCAGCCAGAATCTAAATCTTAGGATCAAGGGCAGATTGTATTTTCTTTGTCTCTTTTTAAATTATTTTAATGTTTATTTATTTTTGAGAGAGAGAGAGAGTGAGGGAGAAGCAGAGAGAGGGAGACCCAGAATCTGAAGCAGCTCCTGGCTCTGAGCTGTCAGCACAGAGCCCGACGCGGGGCTCGAACTCACAAGCCGTGAGATCATGACCTGAGCTGAAGTCCGGTGGTTTAACTGACTGAGCCCCTCGGGTGCTGAGATGGTAGTTCCTAAAACTAGTCCATCAGTGCCTCCCATCGCAATGTCCCCTTGGCACTGACTGTGACCCTGTCCCTGCTCAGAGGTGGGGCCCGCGTTCGCTCCCCTTGAAGCTGGTGGACTCTGTTCCTCTGGGAACCTCAAGAGTCGGTCATGAAAATGTCCACGTGGTTCTCCTGGGAGCTGGTGCTTGGAGCCCGTCACCACACCGTGGGGAAGCGCCGTGTCCTGCGAAGAGACCCCCAGGCCCACCTGAAATCCCGGTGGCGGCCCTGCCCACCCAGCTGGGCGACTGAGAACGCCCCCTAGACGACAGACCAGCCTCAGCAAACCCGGTCCACACTGCAGACGCCTGAGTAAATACGCCGTGTCTGGGTGGGTGTGTTTCGTGCCGACGGATCAACTGGACAAGCCCCAGCCTCGTGTCTGATCCAGACCCGCGGGTCCAGCGGCGTCCTGCACACACTCACCTGCCTGTCCCCGCGCCTGTCCCCGCGCCACTCCAGACTCACCGTGTCTTGGAGTAAGTCTTGGAACAGAGAAGCGCCCCCAGAAGTGTCGCTCCCACCTTAGCTCTGCGAAAAAGCCCCACCGTCTGCAGAATCGCACCTTTCTGAGAGCCCTGCAGGGAGCCGAGCGCGCGTGTGCAGAGAGAAGGGGGGCGTGGGAAGGCTCGGCCCGCGGTGCGGCCGTGCGCGTGACGCTCGGCCGCAGCTGGGCCGGGGGCACGCGTCCCCCTTCCCCACAGGTGTTTCTGTGCGGGAGCAGGAGCCGTAGCTCTTGGGGGAAGTGGAAGGCGGCCTCCGCTCCCAAGGCTGGAGCACAAGCCCTGGCACCTGACTGTCACAGGGCTTGCGCGTCTGCCCTTGGGGACCAGGGCAGGGGCAGGGGGCAGGGACCATGGAGCAGGGGGCGGGGCGGGGCCATGGACGATGGGGCGGGGCCATGGACAGGGGGCAGGACCAGGCGGCGGCCATGGACAGGGGGGCGGGCTATGGACAGGGGGCAGGGACCATGGGCGAAGGGGCGGGGGCCATGACAGGGGCAGATCTTGCTGTGGGCGGGGCCATGGACAGGGGCGGTTAAGGACAGGGGGGCAGGACTATGGCAGGGGCGGGGCCATGGATCTGGCGGGGGCGGGGGCCATGGACAGGGGGCAGGACCATGGCTGGGCGGGGCCATGGGCAGGGGGCGGCTATGGGCAGGGGGCAGGACCATGGGCAGGGGCGGGGCCATGGACGGGGCGGGGGCGGGAAACCCTTGCTCTGGCGCAGAGCGCAGGTCTGCAGCCGCGGTGGGGGGGGGAACCGGTGGCCCATAGGCGCCAGGCCGCCGTGGTTGCCGGTGCCGGGGGCGGGGGGGCACCCATAGGCGCCAGGCCGCCGTGGTTGCCGGTGCCGGGGGGTGGGGGGGGCGGCGGCGACGACTCAGGACTGAGGATCCAGCCCGAACCTCCGGGGCCGCTGCAGGAGGTGTGCCTGGGACCGGAGACGGACAGGAAGTGAGAGCGCGAGCCGTCGGGAGCCGCGGGGGGCTGGTGGCGCGGTTCCGGAGCGCGGGGGGCACGGAGACTGCGCGTCTGTGCGGGCGCTGCCGAAGCCACCCGGGCCCGACGCCTGGCACAGGGGGAAGGGCCGGCGCGGCGGCCCGGAGCCCCTAACCCGATTCCGACGGAGGAAGAAGCGGGCCCACTTCCGGGGTGAAATCGCTGCTTCCGGCCTCGACTCCTCTTCCACACACGACGTCTGACAGTAAAAACTGTGAGTCGCTCACGCAAAACAAAGAATAAACAGTCCGTTATCAGGAGACAAAACGGTCGACTGAACCAGACTCCGAGATGACTCTGACCTGGATTTTCCAGCCCGGGACTTTCCGATAACCGTGACCTACATGATAAACACGACTGATGCAGCGAGTCTAACATACCGTGTAACATAAACATGGTAAACACGACTGATGTAATAAGCATAACATACTATGTAACATAATCATAACGAGGCATCTGTGGGGGGGGTGGAGAGGCTACAGGGACGGACGGAGCAGTCCAGCCGAGGAATGGAAGCTGGTCTCAAAACAGGAAAGCAAACTGCTGCAAATGGAAGCTGGGAGGCCCGAGGTGAAGAATCCCTCTGACGGGCTCACGGAAGACTGAGGCCCGCCCGGGACGGCCGGGGGCTTGGATGTGAGTCGGCAGAAACGACGCAAACGGAAACACGAGGAGGAAAACGGAGGAGCGCGTCCCAGAGCCCGGACACGGAGTCCGTGATCCGACCCCGAGAAGGAAGAGGAAGACGTGCAGGAAACACGAGGAGATAATGGCTAAGACTTGCACACACAGACACACTCACAGTCGTGCACACACAGATTCACAGACACACTTGTGCCCACACACAGACACACTTACACACTTGCACACACATTTATATATGGACACACTGGCACACACAGATTCACATACACACTTGCACACACAGACACGCACACACAGATCCACAGACACGCTTGTGCCCACACACAGATACACTTGTGCACACAAACACAACCACACGTTTGTGCTCACACTCATGCACTTGTGGGTGCACACTCACATAGACACACACTCGCGCGCTCACCTAGATATAGAGAAGTCTGAAACTGAATTGCCATGTCAACATCAAAGATAAAACTAGTGAAGACAGGAAAAAAAGAAACATTACAGAGAAAAAAAAAAACAAACAAAAGAATTCGACAGACCTCTCAGAAGAAATGATGTAAACCAGAAGAAAATGGAGTGACCCCTTTAAAGTACTTACAAAAAAAACCACCTGCCAACCTAAAATTCCATATCAAGAGAAGTATCTTTGAGAAATGAAAGTAAAATAGAGATTTTTCAGAAAAACAAACGCTGAAACAATGCGCTGCTAGCCACCCGGCACTACAGGAAATGTTGGAGGCAGATCTTCAAACAGGACTGTGATACCAGATGGAGACTGGGCTCCATGCAGAGAAGTGAGGAATACACCAAAAAGTGTAAAAGTGTGGATAGATATAAAAGACATTTCGAAACTGATTTTTAAATTGCTCTAAAATATAGTGGTCTGGAGGAACAAAAGGTCGTAACATATCTGGGGTGTGCGGTGTGAGTACAAGTAAAATACATGTCAGCTAAGGCACCATCAAGGGAGTGGGGACTCGGAAAGAGGTCGACATAAGGCGCTTACACGAGATGCAGAGTAATATAACAGGGGAAGGCTGTGCTACGCTGAAGCTGTGTGTTGTAAACCCCAGAGCCAGCGCCAAAAAGTAAAACAAAAGAAAAGAAATATAACAGATAAACCAATAACGGAGATAAAAATGAATTATGAAAAATAGCCCACTGGGGCATCTGGGTGGCTCAGTGGGTTAAGTGTCTGACTTCAGCTCAGGTCATGATCTCATGGCTCGTGGGTTCAAGCCCCGTGTCGGGCTCTGTGCTGACAGCTCAGGGTCTTGAGCCTGCGTCAGATTCTGTGCTTCCCTCTCTCTCTGCCCCTCCCCTGCTCCCACTCCGTCTCTCTCTCAAAAATAAACACACATTGAGAATTTTTTAAAAAAAGAAAAAATAGCCAAGTGATCCAGAAGAAGGCAGAAAAAGAGAACAAGGTGGACCAAAAAAAAAAAAAAAAACAAAAACAAAAACAAAACAAAACACAACAAACAAACAAAAAACAGATAAAACAAATGGCAAAAGTCCCAGCACGATGAATAGGAAGAACGCACCTTCCCTTGGCTCCATCCCCCACCCTCCCCACCGCCCTGACGCAGTACTTGGGAGACAAAGTGGCGTTCTCCGTGAGCAGGACCCCTTCGGTCACCGCTCAGCTCATGGCAACAGACGACAAGCTTTACAGTCTTTACAAAAGGTTGTTGCTTTATCACAGTGGGTCAGGGTCAAGGCCTGTCCAGGGCTGCTTAGCAAACGAAGCACCACCTGGGAAGTGAGGACTTCCACACCCTCCCCCACCTTTCATGCTTGGCTCCTCCCCCTCGTCCTCCATGTTTCAAATAGAGATGTTTTTAGAATAAAACCAGGTGTTTTGAAAAAGTAAAACAAGGAAAACATATGGAAATCATATATTTAAATATGCATATTGAATACAACTAGATCAACAATTGAATTAAATATAAACGGTCTAAGAAACTCAATTGTTTTATTTTTATTTTATTTCTTTTTAAAATTTTAACGTTTATTTTTGAGAGACAGAGTGTGAGCAAGGGAGGGGCAGATATAGGGGAGACACAGAATGTGAAGCAGGCTCCAGGCTCTGAGCTGTCAACACAGAGCCTGATGCGGGGCTCGAACCCACAAACTGTGAGATCATGACTTGAGCTGAAGTTGGCTGAGGCACCGACTGAGCCACCCAGGTGCCCCTCAATGAAAAAAAAAAAAGAAATATCATATTTAAGTAACAAAAAGGAAGACCCAACTTTATGCTATCAACAAAAAACCACACTTAAACTATAAAATCATGAAGAGATTAAAAGGGAAAGAATTGAAAGTATATATGAAAAGTGATCAAAAGAAAGGTGGAGCAGCTATATTAATACCAAATCAAGTAGAGTTTAGAACAAGATATAATACCAATGATAAAGAAAGACACTACGTAATTTTTAAAAAATTAAGTAGCACAGTTATGGGGCACCTGAGTAACTCAGTCGGTTGGGCATCTGACTCTTGATTTTGGCTCAAGTCATGATCCTAGAGTCATGAGATTGAGCCCCGTGTTGGGCTCTGTGCTGGGTGTGGAGTGTGCTTGGGACTCTCTCTCTCCTTCTCCCTTTGCCTCTGCCTCTGAAAGAAAGAGAGAAAGAGAGAAAGAAAGAGAGAAAGAAAGAAAGAAAGAAAGAAAGAAAGAAAGAAAGAAAGAAAGAAAGAAAGAAAGAAAGAAAGAAAAGAAAAAAACAAAACCCAACCAATGTAATACATGATAACAATAAACTTAAAATAGAAACTAAATAATCATATCAATAAATTCTGTGGAAAAACTTGGAAATATTCAATATCCATTTATATAATATTTTAAAATGCCCTCCACAATCTGGGAAGAGAAGAAACTCCCACAACCCAATAAAAACAATCTATGAAAACTCACAGCTAACATCATGCCCAGTGAAGAAAGAATAAATGCTTTCCCTGCAACACGGAGTCTGCCACGGTGTCTTTTTTTCACCAACTTCCTTTATCAATAATTGTTCTGGAAGTTCTATCAGTGGAAAAGGCAAGAAGCAGAAATAAAGGTATACAGCTGAGAAAGGAAGAACTATAACCGATATTAACCAGAGGCATTATTGTCAATATAGAAAAATCTTAAAAATCTGCAAAACACTCTTTTTTTTCAAAATATTCATAAGAGAATTCAATGAAATTGATGTCAGAATACTCTGAAACCAAAAAAAAAAAAAAAATTGCTGAGAAAAAATGAAGAGGACCTTAGGGGCACCTGTGTGGTTCAGTCGGTTAAGCGTCTGACTTCGGCTCAGGTCACAATCTCACAGTTCATGAGCTCGAAACTCACGTCGGGCTCTGTGCTGACAGCTGGGAGCCTGGAGCCTGTTTCAGATTCTGTGTCTCCCTCTCTCTCTGACCCTCCCCTGCTCATGCTCTCTCTCTCTCTCAGAAATAAACAAAAAAATTAAAAAACAATTTTTTTAAGATGAAGAGGACCTTAAAAAAACAGAAAGGTATACCATGTTCACGAATCAAAGACTCTATTGTTAAGGCATTGATTTTCCTCAAATTAATCACAACCTCAATCAAACTATCAGGAGGCATTTTGGTGAAAGATCGGCAATTTTTATGGAAAAAACTAAAATAGCCAAAGTAAATTTGGAAACAAACAAACAAACAATGGTGGAGAATGCACATGATCTGATTTCAAGACTATAAAATCATAGTAATCGAGACAATGTTTATCCGTGCAAGGAGAGACATGCAGATCAATGGAAGAGAAGAATAGGATGTTTAAGTGTATAATTAATTGAAGCATGCTCTTTTCCACAAATAATTCTGGAAATATTGGACCTCCATATGCAAAAATGTGTAGATAGATGATAGATAGATAGATAGATAGATGATAGATAGATAGATAGATAGATAGATAGATAGATAGATAGATGACAGATAGACAAACCTACCTCAACCCCTAACTCACACCATATACAAAAATTACCTCAAAATGAATCAGAATTAAAATGAAAACCTAACCCTAGAAAACCTGAAGAAGAAACCATAGGAAAAAAATATCTTTGTGACATCTGAGATTACTTAGGACACAAAAAACAAAAACCACGAAAGAAAAAAAATTGATAAATGGAATTTCATAAAAATTTAAAGCTCCTGGCCTTTGAAAGACATTGTAAAGAAAATTAAAAGACAAGCTGCAGAGACTGGTAGAAAATGTTTGCAAAACACTTGTTTCATAAAGGACTTGTATCTGGAATATATAAAGAATGCCAACAGCTCAATAAGAAAACAAACGGTATGACAAAAAGTAGGCAAGAACTCACGCACGTCAAGGCGATATCTTGCAAATGGCAGATGAACACGGGAGAGGAAGCCCAACATCATCAATCAATCAATCACAGGGAAATGCAAGTTAAAACCAAATGGGACTATAAGACCTCCAGAATTCTAACTCTTACTCTGAGAACTCGAGCTTTACCATCGACAGCAGATACTGCCAATTGTTTCCCTTGAACAGACAAGTTTACTTTGTTCATGTTCCACGAGTGTGTGCAGAGCACTCAAGTTTGCATACTCATGACTCGGCGATCAGTTTTGCTTCCAAAGAGATTTTGCGTTTTGAGAGTAAAGGGGCTGGTTCAGTTTGCAACCACAACAGCTGTACAGGGACGGCTGCGCCAATGACGGCCGCACTCTGGCGCAGAGCAGAAGCGCAGGCTCTGTGCTTCCTGTCCCATCACACAGAATGCTGAGAAGGTGCCCACTCAAGTTTCTTAATTTTTTTTTAATGTTTTATTTATTTCTGAGAGAGAGAGAGAGACACTGCGAGCAGGGGAGGGGCAGAGAGAGAGGGAGACACAGAATCTGAAACAGGCTCCAGGCTCTGAGCCGTCAGCACAGAGCCCGATGCGGGGCTCGAACCCATGAACTGTGAGATCGTGACCTGAGCCGAAGTCGGACGCTCAACCGACTGAGCCCCCCAGGAGGCCCGGTGCCCACTCAACTTTCAAGAGCTAATGAGATGAATACCGTTTACTGCTTGATGAAAGACATTCATAACCGACATGGGCCCTTGATTTCCCACGTGTTTGTGAGGGGAAGTGGCTGCCATCATGATTTGGTGCTGCTGCTGTAATTCACGCCGATCGATTTTATCCACCGTTGCTCTGGCAACGTCACTACAATATCTGACTATGAAAATGGCAAATCAGATCCTCACAAGTTCACGGGATTCGTTCCGACCTAATGGGCGCCCTGACGTGGTCCCGGAGACTCCCAGGAGCCCTGGACCACATTTTAACCTTTGCTCCTCCGAAATTCAAAATGTGAAATTTGGCCCATTCTCATGGGCTGATCTGTCGGCCTGCGACGGCCATCCCGTCTCCTCCACCTCTGAAAATTCCCTCCGACCTCCTGTCCACACCTCGCCCCCTCCCTCCAGGGCCGGAGCTGACACGCTGGGGTCAGGGGGCGGGGCTGGCCAGTAGGGGTCAGGGGCAGAAGTGCACGGACAGGTCTCTAAAACAGACAAAATCAGGGGGTGGAGTGTAGCATACCCACATTCTTATGCGCAAGGCTACTGGCCGAGGCCAGAGCACAGATTCTGACCAAGCTGGGTTACGACTCCACAGAGGACCGCTGCCCGATCGCCTGGGCGCCGAGGCCCCTTCCTGGGGCGCTAACGTTGTGATGTCAGGGGCAGAACGTACAGACGAAGTCAGCGGCAAATGTCTGGTGGTTCCCCGCAGGCAGAGACTGCAGGGCGCGGTAAGCCCCCAGCTTTTCCGAAATCGTGCTCATTTCTGAGGCAGCTTACACGACAGAAACCCGCCCTCACACAGCTGTGGAGGCCACAGGTCCAAGATCAAGGTGTCTGCAGGTCTGGCTCCTTCTGGAGACTCTGTTTGAGGCTCTTCTTTTAGTTCCTGGCGCTGCCGCGAGGCTTGGCGTGAAAATGGGTCACCTAATCCCATCGTTTGTCCCCACAAGACTGGGCACCTCCTCTCGGTGTGAGCACACCGGGCACGCTGCGTTAGAGTGCACGCCGATGACCTCCTGTTCGTGTGGTCATGTCTGCAAAGGTCTTATTTCCAAAGAAGGTCAAGTCCACAGGGCGGCTTTCAGATGCCCGGAGGAGGGGCTCAGCCCCAAAACAGGGTCCCCCTGCCTTGTCCCCAATGTCATGTTCCTGCGGCAGATATGGTCAAGCCCAAGTACCTGTGAACTTGACCTTGTTTGGAAAGAAGGTTCCGTTCGTGCCAAGCGGCACAGCCTCGTCACCGTGGCCCTCTGCGGTGACTCACTGGTCTGGGCAGCCTCTCCCCGCGTTGGGGGGGAAACACGGACGACGCCATGGGCCAGCGCCCTCTAAAGTCACCGCTGTCCGCCGCGGAAGCCGCTGGGGGTCGACGGTAAGTCGGGGGCTAGAATTATTCAAGCTCTTAAAATAGGATAATAAGGTAACTTTCCTCCTCCCGGTATGAGCTCATTAATTGTAAAGATCTTAATAAATTCAGCCTGATTAACTCCAACCTTGTGGGGGAAGGTTACTCAGTGTTGTGGAATTAATTTTAAACAGAAGCCAAAAAAAAAAAAAAATCAGATCAGAGCGAAGAAGAAAACCTCCAGCTCAGGATGAAGGCAGGAGGCTGATGTGCAGAAGTCAGCACCGGTGGGGGGTGACCCCACCTGCCTGTCAAAGTGCTTCTTGGATGAGACCTGCTCTCCGTCCGCATCCCTGCTCGCTCACCTGACCCCGCACGGCTGCAGCCAGACTTGCGGGGCCGCCACGGTGGTCCGGGTCACGCCCTGCTCAAGGGCGGGGGCCGCAGGCGGTGGAGGCTGGCTCGGACCAGCCCTGTGTCTGCCGGGGAGACCCCGTCCTCTGAGCACGTAGGGGGAACACATGCTCTCTGCCCACATGCCGGTGCTGCCCTGCCCTCCGGCCCCCGGGGGTCCACCAGACTCTTCAGTGTGTCCTGTGACCCCCAGGACTGGGGCCCCCCACCCTCACCCCCGGGGTCTCCGGCCACGTCCCCCTCCCTCTCCCTCCTGCAGCATTTGCAAGGTACACGATATGCCTCCCCTCTGCCAGCTCGAGGGCCCCTCCGTGGAGGCCCTGCCCAGCGAGGTCACCAGGGGCTGCGGGAAGCACCACCCGTCCTGTTCCCGTCACTGTAACCAGGGGTCATGACCCACGGGAGTCACAGAATCGGTTGGTATCAGGTTGCCACCAGCATTTTTACAAAACTACAAAGTTGCCGAGAAGAGGGAAAGTCTGGGGAATTTCGCTCCACAGTTGTTTGGGGAAATTGCTGAAATCCTCTGTGTGTGTACGTGTGAGCACATGTGTGTGCGTACATGTGTGGATATGTGTGTCCATGTGTGCATGTGTGCGCACGTGTGTACATACATGTGTGAATTGTGTGCGTGCACATGCGTTGTGGATGTGTGTGTGCATGTGTGAGTTGTGTGCGTGTACGTGTGTGGCATGACTGCGTGTGTGCACGTGCGTGTATGTGCATGTACATGTGTGCGTCTGCATGAGTGTCTGCATGCGTGTTCACACGTGTGCGCACGTGTGCGCTGTGAGCTTGTGTGCACACGCGTGTGTGCATTTGTGTACGTGTTTGTGTGTGCACGTGTGCACGTGCCTATGTGTGTGCGTGTACAGGTGCGTGTTCACACGTGCGCACATGCACTGTCACGCACCACACCCTTTCTGCGGACAGCGGTCCAAACCTCGGAAGCCGCAGCGGGAGGTGGCTCCGCGGCCGGCCAGGCTGAGGGTCGCTGCTTCGGGACCCGGGGGCCTTGGAGCCACAGGCCGCTGCCCAGGGCGGACGGTCAGAAGGACGGGGAGGGAGGCCGGGCCCGGGCCCCTGCCGAGTGTGTTCCGACCCTGCGGGGATTACGTTTCCGAGTCTCCTGCTCCCGGCGCGCCCCTCCCGTGCACTGTGCTTGCGACCCCCCGAAACCGGTGCGCTGAAATGCCATCAGGAGACCCGGAGGCGAGGTGGGGACACCGGGGCTCCCACGAGGGGACCGGCGCCCTCGCGGAGGAGGAAGAGGCACCCGAGCCGCGCTCTGCCAGGCGAGGGCGGAGCAAGGGGGTTGCCGCGGATCCAGAAGCCGGGCTACCGGGGGCGGGGACCCCGGACCCTGGGGCCGGACCCGTGCCTTCTGTGCAAGCCCCCGCAGGCTAAGACAGCCCCCCAGCCCCAGCCCCCCTCTCCCGGCCGGGGAAAGCCGTCTGGGGGTGCTGGCGGCCGCAGGAACGCCCCCTGGGCTCTCGGGGCGGTGACAGGCGCTGTCGTCGGCCGCCACACTTCCCTGTCCCCCCAGCATGGAGCTCGCGGGGCCCGCGCTTGGCGGGGGGGCCTGTGCACGGCCTTCCTGTCGCCTCCGGGCTGTGCCTGCGGGGGGGCCAGCAGCCAGCCCCTCACACCCCCGCCTCCGGGCAGGCCCGGCGGCCGAGAGCAGGCCACGCGGGCCCCCATAACCAGGGCATCGGTCCGCGTGGCCCTAACGACCCGCATGTGTCACACGGGGTCCAGGGAGCGGCCGCGCCGGAGGGAGACCAGCCGCCGCCCCCGCGGCTCCGGCGGGGACACCGTGGCGTCCGGCTGTGCCGGGGCCCGGGGCCCGGGGGCGGGGTGCGGCCCGGCTGCCCTCCCCGGGCTGTGCCCGTCCTGGGGGGGCTCCCCAGGCTGCACGACGCACACCGCCACCCCGGCGGCCCCCGAACCGCTTCCCGCTGAGGCGGTTTGGGGAAGGCTCTGGAAGCAGGGGCGGAGCTGACGCAGAGCGCATGCGCCAGGCCGGCGGGGGGGCGGGGACACGCTCGCCCTGGGCCGCCCGCTTCCGGTTCCGGTGGGGGCGGCCTTGTCCCTCCCTCCCAGACGGTTCCGGCGTCAGCGCGAAGTCCCGACGTGACCGCCCTCGGGCTTCGCCTCCCGGGGCCTCCACCCCGGAAAGCGCTGCCGGAAGCGGTCTCCGGGCCCAGACCCCGAACCGGAACAGGAAAAGCCCGCGGGCGCCCAGGAGGGGGCGTGACCCGCGGCCACGGCAGGGGGGCGGCGCCCCCCACCGCACCCCGCACCCCGCCCTCCCTGCAGCGGGCGCCAGGGGGGGTCACCGGCCTCTCACGACCCCGAAGGCCTTGGGCAGCGGCCCCCTTCCTCGGGTTCTCAGCGCCGCCGCGACCTTCGGAACCAGCACCAGCCCCGTGGTGCCCAGCGGGCTCCCCGCGCGGGCGTCGGTGCCGGCAGCCGAGCGCGCCCGGCCGGTGCTGGTGCTGCGCGTGCCTCCCGGCCTGTGCCCTCGGGGCTCCGGAACGTTCTGGGCTGTACGTCTGATTTGACAGCCGCCCGTCAGGCCGACCTTCAGACGTCCCGACCGTGGAGCCCGGGGAAGGAGTCGCGTCCTCGTGAAAGAGCACATTCCACACTGGGATCCAGCTCACACGCACAGACGTGCACACTCATACACACATTCACACACATTCACAGCAGGACGCCGACACACACACAGACACACACACACAACGGAAACAAGTTCTGAAAACCCGTGTTCGAAGCACCGCCCGCACGACCACCTTGACGACGGGGTTCCGCCGCCCTGTTCCCGCCTGGAATCGTGACCCACTTCCTCTCCTGTGGCCCGAGGTCGGGGCTGAGCCGGCTCCCGGCGACCGCGTCCTCACCGAACAGAACAGCCGTGTGGACGGCGGGAGCCCCAGCACGTGCGTCCGGACGCCAGGCCCGGGCTCCTCCTGTGTGACCCGACCCGACCCTCCCACGAACCCCGATGCTCCGACGACGGCGAGGCCGGGGTCAGGGGCTGAGAGCAGACACCGGCGGGCACCAGGCGTGACAGATGCCACGTCGCTCCCTGCCTGTCCTCGCGGCCTGCCCGGCCAGCAGGGACCGGCTTCCTGGACCCCGTAGGGGCGCCCGCGCCACTGCGCAGGAGGCCCGCCACCCTGAGGTGCCGCACTGAAGCCGGGGGGTGAGGCGCTGGTGGCCCCGCCGCCAGCCGCCGTCCACTGTCCCGGTGGCGAGGAGCCCACCAGGTCCCCCACCGCGGGGAGTGGTGACCGCCCAGCTGAGCCGGGTCCCCGACCGCATCCTGGCCCCGCCCCACCCCGGGGCCACACTTGGGCCGCAGTGGCCAGTGTCGCCATCATCCACCACATTCCAGATATTCTGTGACAACACAGTGATCGTCTGTCCCCGCAACTCAGGAGGGGCCCCTCCGTGCACATCTGCCCAGCACGCGCTAAGCCCGGCCCCCCGCCTCTCCCCTCCTCTGCCACCCGGGCCCCAGGTTATAAGCAGAACCTGTGTTTGGTGAGGGTACGGTCCCGGGGCCTCGAACATGCACACACACACACACACCCCGCCCAGGGCACCACCGGCCACTCAGGCGCCTTCCACCGGGGCTGCGCGCCTCCCCGGCACCGGGACAGGTGCAAGTAACAGAAAAGCCTTTCCTCGCATTTCTGCGTGGGTCCCAGGCCCCCGAGCGGCTGCCTGCGGAGGGAACGACCCTGAAATAAAGAAGCTTCTCCTAAGAAGAAGCTTGTAGGGGCGCCTGGGGGGCTCAGTCGGGGAAGCGTCCCGCTTCGGCTCAGGTCATGATCTCGCGGTTCGTGGGTTCGAGCCCCGCGTCGGGCTCTGTGCTGACAGCTCGGAGCCTGGAGCTGCTTCCGATTCTGTCTCCCTCTCTCTCTGACCCTCCCCTGCTCACACTGTCTTTCTCAGAAATAAAACATTAAAAAATTTTTAATAAAAATCTAAAAAATTTAAAAAAAAAAAAGAGGAAGCTTGTAACACTCAGGCGAATGGCACAGGCAAAGGGGAAAGAACCCCCACTGGGAGGGGGAGGGAGGGAGAGAGACACGAACCGAACCGCAGGGGCTGGGGGAGGGGGGCAGGGCAGGCAGAGGGAGGTGGGAGGGGTAAGAACCGTTTGTTAGTATTTACTCCAATTAATATGAGGCCGAGCGACAGCCTCTACATAAAAGCCACAGTTAAAATTAGTAAGAAGTTCATCCCGGTCTAACAATACGGAATAATTAATTTCCACACTCGTGTGCTTTTTCCCCACCAACAGTAATTAAAGAGACATATTACACAGCCGCACCTGGTTTCCGCGTGGGGCTCACCACACCGAGTAAACCGATCTCTTATTGATGAGGAGACGCAGGCGGGGAGCCGAGGGAGGGGCGTCAGAACCCCCAGCCCTCCCTGGAGACGAGTCAGAAATCCCAACTGACGCAGCCGTCTGGGGGGGCCGTGCGCGGGGGCTGTCTGTCCCCACGGCGGGCCGGGGCTCCCTGCTCTGAAGGGGCAGGGCCGTGGGAGGATTCAGCTGCCCGCCCAGGGGCATCACCCTCCCTGCGACGCCAGGGCAGGGAGAGGCAGGGAGGGGGCACCTCCGGGCTCCCCCTTGGCCCCCGCTCTCCAGGCAGCTGCTCCGTCCTCCAGCCAAACCCCGGCCCGGAGGCTCCGATTTCCGCGTGGGTCCCGGTGCCAGCCTGGCCCGATGCCGGTGCCGCCTGTGTTTACAAAACCCGCCGGCTGGCAGGGTCCGTCCTTCACCCCTGCGAGGGAGCCATAGGTCAAAATAACGCGAGCGGCCTCCAATCCCTAACTGGAGGCCCTGAGCCAGGACCGGAGCGCATCTTCCAGACGCAGACGAGCCTGCTGACTTTGCTCCCGATGCCCTCGGGTCCCGGGCCCCACAGCGCCCGTCTACGCAGCACCCACCACAACGGGGCACAGTTAAACATGCTCATCTGTAAGCCCCTCTCCCCACTGCCCCGCCCAGGCCTCGATGCCAGAGGCCAGGAGCGCCCTCCTCACCGTCAGCGGCAGGCGGCCCGGACGAGGCCTGGAGCCGTTTGGTGAACTGACAGCTGGGGTTCACGCAGCCTGGGAGAGAGGCCGGCACCCACCAGACACAGGGCCAGAACCAGGGCCCCCGTTTTCTTTTAATGTTTATTTATTTTTGAGAGAGAGAACGAGCAAGCAGGGGAGGGTCAGAGAAAGAGGGAGACAGAATCTGAAGCAGCTCCAGGCGCCGAGCTGTCAGCACAGAGCCCGACGCGGGGCTCGAACCCACGGACCGGGAGGTCATGACCTGAGCTGAAGTCTGACACCCAACCGACTGAGCCCCCCAGGCGCCCCCCAGGGCCCCCTTCTTTCACGAGACCCACTCATGACTTGTGACTTCGACCCCGTGACTCCTGTGCGAGCGCCCCGGGGACGCAGGGATGAGGAAGCGACAGCCCCCGTGTCCCCCGCGACCGACTCCGGGTACTGCCAGGCAGCGATGTTACGGGTTACAGACCAGCTGCGGAGGGTCAGCCCCACGCACTGACTCCTCACAGGACCTTGGAGGAAGGTCAAGTTCCTGGGCCCCGCGGGGGGCGGCTCGTTACGCGCATGGCCCCCCAGCGACCCCGCCCTGTGGCCCCAGCCCCACAGGCTCCATGACGCCTGCCGTCTGTGCTGTGGACTACGGTGTTCACATGGCCTCACCCCTTCCTGTTCTCTCCCTCCACCCCTCCGGGAGCCACCCCTGCGGTGCCGTGGGAGGAGCCCACGCCCGCTCTCCGGACGAGGTGGAGCAGGGGACATGGCGGCCAGAACAGGGGGCTGCTCTGCACGCTGCGCGCAGCGCGACACGATCGCAGGGGCCTCGAAGGTGGACGGCGACTCGGAAGAGAAAGCCAGAGGCAGGCCGTGGCGGGGAGCTTGGGCCGCCATTCTGGCCGTGGAGACGGCGGACGGGAGCGGAAGGAAGGGCCCGAGGCTGTGACTCGAACCAAGGACTGAGGGCTGCTCTCGTCTCCCATTCTGCTGGTGCCCGTTGGTGACGGGGGACCCCGTGTGCGCCTTGGGGCCGGGTCCCTTAGGCTCACGACGGCCGGGGCGCGGGGGTCCTGGGTCATTCCCGAGTGGGGCAGAGGCTGACAGAGCCACGAGCGATGACCCGGAGTTACCGCGCCGCATCCAAGGAAAAGCGCTGTCGGGAGGTCCCGAGGACTCTGGGGACGCGGGGGCCCGAGGAGAGAAGAAAGCTCTGGGTCCCGGCCACCGCGAAGCTCAGGCAGACTGGCCTGTGGGTTTTCTGTGTGTGGCCCGTCTGTGACCCCAGCCCCTCAGCAGAGACCCCGGGGACCCCATCACGGCACCTGCGCGGAGCTGAGGCTCGGTCGGTGGCTCAACCTCTCGAATTGATCTGATTGGGAAGGATTCGCCTTCCTCTGAGCACAGCACTGACGCACCTGGAAATGTTGCCGCTGTAGACGCTCCTACGTGGCCGTGGCCGTGGCTGGTGGGACCCGCTCGGCAAAGTGGATTAATAACCTCAAACACATTCAAATCTTTTGACTTGGTAATTGTGTCCCAGTGGGACTCGAGCCTCGGGGCGCCGTCGGGGACCTTGACAAAGACGTTGCTGGGGCGCCTGGGTGGCTTAGTCGGTTAAGCGTCCGACTTTCGCTCGGGTCATGATCTCGCGGTTCGTGGGTTCGGGCCCCGCGTCGGGCTGTGTGCTGACTGCTGGCTCAGAGCCTGGAGCCTGTTTCAGTCTGTGTCTCCCTCTCTCTCTGACCCTCCCCTGCTCACGCTGTCTCTCTCTCTCCTAAAAATAAATAAAAATATTTAAAAAAAAACCTTAAAAAAAAAAGACGTTGCTGGAAGAAGTTCCTCACAGCACAGTCTGGAGTAGGAAGTGCCACCAGCCAATTACTTAGATGTTCAACAAAAGGAGGAAAAACCCCGCAGTGAAATATCTCGCAGCCACTGAAAGCGACGGCAAAGGCATTGTCGGAGGGGCCCAAACGCCCGCGACACGAAACTGCATTGAGGAAAAGAACACGGGTGCTGGGGAGTTTGGACGCCTGCTCCGTCTTCCGCTTTTCTGCATTTTGCGGAATTTCTGCCGTGATCTCACGTTTCTTGTAGAACCGGAGGAGAGGAGGAATCGCCGCTTCCCGGGGCCCCTGGGGAGCTGGTTTCTCGAAGCCCGTGTCCCTCATCAGCCCGGCCGAGGCTGGCAGAGCCGCCCGCGCCCCGCCAGCCCCTGCCCGGTGCCCCCGGCGGGGAAGCTCTGCGTTGGGCTCGAATTCCTAATCCCAGTAAAAACCACAGCTGCCTCTCCTTGGAAGAGGCTGTGGAAGAAAGCGCTGTCCCCACGCTTCGGACCCCCTTCTGCACCACCAGCCTCTCTCTTCACACAGATACTGAATATATTTTAATGGGTCCAGATTGTTCCTGATGCGGCCCAACCGCCGGGATAACTATCGACTCTGAGCGCTGGTTCTCAGACTCTGAGTTCCGTGCTCTCGAGTCTTCACAGAAGGGCAGACGCGAATCCAGTCCAGGCTTGAGGACTGGCCCAGTTCAGGCTAGGAAAGCTCCTTCAACCTGGCTTCAACCATAATGTCTCCTCGAGACAAAAAGTTCAGGCGTCAGGCACGGTTCGATCCAGAAGTTGTTTGCAGCGTCTCTGCTGCTCCTGGGCTGTTTCAGCCCTGGGGCTGCAGCCTCCATCCACGGAGGGTGGTGTGGGCCCTGCCTCCCCAGTGGGGACACCGGCATCGCGCTCTGATTGGACCAGCGCTGCTCCGGCGTCCCCCTGAGCTGTGGCCACGGGGACCGACGCGGGGGTGATCTCAGGCCCGGCCCCACGCTGCGGGTGGAGTCGCTTTCTCCAGGACCATACGGACGCCCGGACAGAATCCAGGGCTCTCTGGAGAGGGGATGAGTGCCTTCGACGTTCGTCTGGGGCGAGCGTTAACTCCAGGAACGCTCAGGAATGTTCGGCTCTGGTGTGTTGCTCAGCGAACGTGCACCGTTAATCTACAAACCCAGTTAAACACGGTGCTTTCACTTCGCACCGTTTCCTTCACTCGAAGGAAATTAAGGCTTGAAGGACGTTGATTCAAATGTGTCGGTGGCTCAGGGAAACAAAGACCAGAAACCTAATTATAGCTTTTCTTTTTGGAGAGAAAAGAAACAATGGACGGATCGTCCATCCATGAGGACAGGCTCCTCCTTCAGCATCTTACTGGCCTCCAGAGCCCTCACACGCCTCCTCCGGGAAGCTTGCCTGGCTTCTCTCCAGGTGATCTGGTTCACCCCATGCAGGCGCTCCTGCCTTTGTGCCATGTGTGACAGACGTCACGTCCCTGTCTGCCACCCCGGGGGAGGGGATGACTGCGGGGGGAGTGGGATCAGGTGTGCGAGCGGGGAGCCGGCCAGTCCTGACCCGTGACGTCCGGTGGACGGCATTTTGGAGAAACTTGGGACGGGGACCTTGTTCCGATGAGGGCCAGGAGGACTGGACTGGGTCGGGTCCGGCACGCCACCTGCCTCTCAACGACCTGTGACTAGTTTCCACGTTCCTAAGTGTCAGCCAAAGAAAAAAAAAACCAAAAGACGATTTCATGCCGCGTGAAAATCCTACGAAATGAAAATTCCGGGTTCCATCACCTGACCTGAGCGGGTTTGCAGCCCCCGGGTGCACCCGGGTCCCTCCCGCACGGAGCCTGGCTTGGTGTGGACGGGCCGAGTGTGAGCCCCCCACAGCCGTGCGCCCCGGGACAAGGAGCTGCCCCCGGAGCCTGGGGCTCGTCCTCTGAGCCACCGGGACACGCAGAGGCTTCGAGGGCACGCGGGGGGTCAAGGAAATGAGACGAAGTTCACGAGCGCACGGATCCCACGACGCGCCGCGTCCTCATGGGAACAGCAACGCAGGAAGCACTTGCTTCCCCGGGGACCTTGAGCCTCGGAAATGGAAACACAGGCGTCGTGTTTTCTCAGCACCTTTGCTGATCACCCCCAAGCCCGTCCGCTGAGCCCCCGACACACTCAGACCGTGGACACGCAGAGTGCTTTCCCGCCGCGCTCCGCACGCTCGCCCCGTCCTCACAACCGGGATTGTGTTTCCCCACTTTGCAGGTGGAGGTCCGTGGCATAGACGGGGAACAGGTGGTCAAGACGGGATCAGAACCCAGACCCTCCGGTCCCGAGCCCACGACCAGCTCTACACTGTCTTCAGGAAACCGACGGGAAGTAATCACCGGGTGGACGGGTGGAGCAAACACATAAATAAACACGATCGAGCCTCCCGTCCGGCTGGGTCAGGCTGAGGGCGTGTGCAGAAGCAGGGGGGAGGCCGGGGCGGGGCGGGGGGCAGTGGCCGGGGCTGCCCCTCCGCGTCGCTGCGGCTGAAGAAGCGGCTCTCAGAACGGCTGGGGGGCCGGCTGAGGCTGGGTGTCCGGTGGGGCCGGTGTGAGCTCCCTCCTGACCACGTGGCGTGTCCCCGGGGGAACAGGGAGGGCATCTGGGGTGTGCACTTCTGTCCTGCTCTGTGGTCCAGGCGGCCCTCAAGGGACAGCGCAGGGTGGTCCTGGCCTGATCAGGCGAGCTGTTTGAAAGAGGATCAAACAGGGGCGCCCGGGGCTCAGTCGGTTCAGCGTCCGACTTCGGCTCAGGTCATGATCTCACGGTTCGTGGGTTCGAGCCCCGCGTCGGGCTCTGTGCTGACCGCTCAGAGTCTCCCCTGCCGGCCTTGAAGGAGCAGGTGCCGCGAGCCCCACGGACGGAAGGAAACGAATCCTGCCATAGCTGCTGCAGCCTGGAGGAGGCGCCTCCTCGGGGCAGGCCCAGCCTGGAGGAGGGCGGGAGATCTGAGAAACCCAGGCTCTCTCGCTCCAGGACCAGTGGCCGCGGCACCAGACCCTGCAGGCCGAAGGGAAGTCTGTGGGATGGGTGACCAGGTGCCTTGAGAGTCGCGGGCAGGCTCTGACCCCCTTGCCCCGGGCCAGCGGCTTAGCCCCTCGCGGCCTGGAGGGCTTGGAATGACCCAGAGATGAGGCTCTCATCCAGACGCCCTCACAGCCCGGGCTGCAATCTCCCCAGAACAAAGTGAGGGATGAGCCTTTTTCCGGGAAGATGAGCCTCCCGGCTGGTGGCCGGCGCCCCATGAGAGGCGGCCCCTCTGGCTTCTCTCCGCCATCTGTTGACACGACCCCGAGCCGCCTGCGCCCTGCCTGCTCCCCTCCCACGTGGGTGCCGCTGTCTCCACGCGCCTTCCCGCCTCCTGGGGGCGGCCGGGCGACGACTGAGCGCAGAGCCGGGGAGATGGCGGTTCCATCGCTTGTGGCGGGGCTCCTGCATGATGCTCACGCAGGGCCGAGCTGGGCGGGCGCACAAACTCCACACGCACCTCTGCAGACACTGAGGAGGGACCCAAACCCGTCGCGGAGTGGGTCCCTCCTCGAAGCCAGGGGAGAGGCGGGGTGGGGGCCGTGAGCCGCCCCGGCCCGCGACATGGACACCGCCTCCCTCGCGCGCTTCCTGATAGAGGCCATCGGCGTCCGGGGGCAATTGCTTCTTTTCAAACCATTTTACAGGAAATCCAATCCTTCCCACGTCTACACAGAAGATTAACCGCCTCCAAGAAATTAGGAAAGTGTCTTCATAACAGTGACTTAAATACACTGCTATTCAGTATGTTAATGAAAAATCCATTGATGTTTGGCATTTATCAAGTGTCAAAAATTAAATGTAGCTGTGCCGCGACTTTAATTAGCGGGAACCCAGTTAAGCCAGCAGGTAGCTGTGTGGCTGCGACGTGTCCATCCGTCCATCCGCACGACCTTCAGGGAAGGGGGGGCGGGGAGCCTGAAGGAGTTTGACGACTCCGGGGAGGGGGCTCATTGCAGGCAGAGAGGCAGCACACGCAGAGGGGTCGGGACTTTGAAGGAGGCGCGTCCCCGGGGAGGCGGAGGGTCCCGTTTGCCCAGAGCGACGAGGCGGAGTCTGGGGAAACCGCCTGGCAGCAACGGGGCTGTCAGAAGCTCTGCGGTGGCTTGTGACCTGGTGGCCTTTGGGCTTTAGGAAGAGGATCCGTGTGGGGGCGGAAGGACGTGGGAAACAGGTCAGGGGCCTCCCGCAGGCGCTGCCCTGTGACGGGAGGGTCCTAACGTCCTGGAGATCCGCGTGGGCTTGGTCCCGTTTCTGCAGCAGGGGCGTCACCAGATTTATTTTGTTTCTTTATTTATTTTGAGAGAGAGAGCGCGCGCGCACTTGAGTGTGAGCAGGGAAGGGATGGAGAGAGAGGGAGACGGAGAATCCCAAGCAGGTTTCCCGCTGTCGGCGCTGAGCCCAACGCGGGGCTCGAACTCAGGAACCGTGAGATCATGACCTGAGCTGAAATCAGGAGTCAGATGCTCAGCCGACTGAGCCACCCGGGCGCCCCCCTCCCCCCGAGTGGTGGTTTTAAAACGTGGCCACAAATCCTCCACAGCAGCCTGAATCCCTCCCCCCCACCCCCCAGTGTGCCCGACGAGGTGACTTCCTTCTAGCAGAATATGTCACTTTCAAAACCACATGGGAGGAGGTAGTGCTCTCTCCCCAGCCACCTGCCCCGGAAGCCACGGGCGCTCACGTGGCCCAAATCCTTCAGCCTCCAGCCTGGGGAAGTTGGTGGGGTGGGGATGGAGGAGATTCAGGGAAGGGAGCACGGCCCCAGACAACAGGTCAGAACCCTGGAAACGGACCCTCCGGCCCCAGCCAAGCCTTCAGATGTGGCAGCCGCGGGCGACACGGTGACAGACCCCAGGCCCTCCGCAACGCCCGGCCCACAGACACGGAGGCAACGGGTGCTTCTGGTTTGGGGAGGTGACGCTTTGGCGATAGACACGGTACCGGGTCCGGGCCCAGACCCTCGCCCCACCGCCCGTGGCTGGGTGATTTCAGGCTCCTCTCCCTGAACGTGAAGTGACAATGAAGACAGACGTCCCAGGAGGGGATGCGAGGGTCGTACGAGATGAAACACTCAGGAGGGTCCCTCCTCCACCTGCCAGGAGTGTAGACAGTCAAACCACTGCCCACTCAGATGCACGGACACACAGACGTCATCACGCGCGCGGCTGGCCATGGGCACCCCGGGGGGCGTGAGTGCGTCTTCGGAGGGTGGCTGTCGGGGTCTGTGTCCTGCCCCCCGCCGGCGGCTCCCCGCAGCACCTGAACGTGCCGTAGAGGCAGAGGTCTGACCTCAGAGTGACCCCCGCAGCGACCTTGGGGCTGATCCGCCGACCGTCGCATGACAGCCCGGGCCCCCTGAGCAGGAGAGGGGAGCTCCGTTCGGTTTCCTCTTCGGTGGCCTCCGGGGAGCACGTGGCCCTGACGCTGGGACCAGGATGTGAGCTCATCCAACATCCTGCCCGCGACCCTCCCGGGTGAGCGGGAGGCACAAACTTGCGAAGAATTTGGAAGAGATCACCGGGCGGTGAAGTAATCACCGCAGAAGCCTCTACCCCCTCTGGTCCATCAACTTGCCTACAAGTGGACCCCCGTCTCCCCTGAGTACTTCCCACCGTGCAAGTGGCAGACGTCAAGTTGAGCCACGTCTCGAGTGCTACGGACACGATACGGAGGTAAACTGAGGCCCTGGAGCGGCACCTAGGGCGCGAGGCCGCACAGGGCGCCGCAGGGCCATCCAGGTCGGGGCGGGGCCTGCTACCCACCTCGGAGTGGAACAGACGCTGGGTGGGCTCTGGGCTGGGCTCACCCTCAGCCAGGGCACCTCTGTGCCCGTTCTGTGCCCACAGGGTCAGGGTCAACCCGGGTGAGCGGGGCCTCATTACCTCCCACCTCTGAGTCCCGGATGCCCACCCCTCGGGGTCAACAGAGGCAGCCCTGTGTGCTGGGGGGTTGGGAGGGGAAGCCCGGGAAGTTAACCCAACAGCTGGGACCCCGCCTGTGGCTTCAAATATAACTGTCCTCTTGTATCAGAGGCTCTTTCAGCCAAAAGTAATTAATGTCTCCTTGAAGTCACAGGTGGCTGGAAGAGTCGCTCACCTGCCGCAAGTCCACACGAGGTTCAGGGGGCCCCATGGACAGAAGGAAAGAATTAGTCAAAGGCAACCATTGGGACCTAACTCCTTAGCAGCCAGACGGGAATTAGGAAAAGGGGCTCAGACTTCCTGAAGAATCTTTCACGGTGTCCAGAAAACACATCTTGAGTCACGTCTCTTGCTTTCACTTGCCCGTGACAGAAAGCCCCGAATAAACACGTGAAATTTTAAAAAAGAAAAGTCAGAGCCACAGAACTGAAGAGTCTGGGCATCAGGCACAGGCTGCTCCAGGCTCACATGACATCAGCAGGGACGTCTCTCACGTCTTGGTTTCGCTCCCTCTGTCTTGCCTCCTTTCTTAACTTGGTCTCTTCCCTCAAACGAGCCCCCAGAGCTTCCGAGCCTGCATCTGGGTTTGGATCCAGTGGGCAGGGGGAGGCAGGGACATCTCTGTCCCACATTCACAGTATCACCACGAGGGTGTCTGCAGCCCGACTCGCCGCGTCAGGAGACCGCCGCGAGCCCGTCTTCGGCGCCTGGAGAAGGCGGCGCGTCGGCCGGTCCACGCCTGGGCTGGACGCCTCACCGGCTGCGTGGACGGGACGAAAGGCGAGGACGGCTCACAGGTGCACCCGAGCTGTTGCCCGGGGACCGGGGAGCAGGCGCCTCCGTCCTTTCTCGTCACCCTCTTTAACGAGCTGCGGCTGGGTGCACAGCTGTCCCTCTGCCACATCTGCTTCCCGTCAACGCCACGGCCCAGTGGCACAGATCACGCAACGGGGCTGGGCACGGCCCTAACCCTGGCCCACGCCACGCAGCTCGCGTGCGGCGAAGGGGGCATTTGAAGCTGGGACTGCACGTCTGCGCCTCTGAGACTTCCCGGAGCCCCGCCACGGACACCCTCGCACGCCCCCGAGGGACCCGCCACAGGGGCCACGGCGCCCAGCGCTTGCTCCAGCCGCTGCGGCGATGTGGCCACGCAGCCTTGACCTTCGGGTAACAAGTCCGTCCGGGTTCCCTGTCACTCGAAATGGAGCACGTCCTACTGGACACGGCAGTGGCTGTCAGCACGGCCGCCCCGTCTGCAGAAGGTGAACTTGCACTTGAACTGAGCCCCGGAAAGCGCGGGCAGTCGGGTCCAGGCGCATCAGCAGGTTCAAACTCATTCTTTTTTTTTTTTTTAATATTTTATTTATTTCTGGGGCGCCTGGGTGGCTTAGTCGGTTAAGCGTCCAACTTTCGCTTAGGTCGTGATCTCGCGGTTCGTGGGTTCGAGCCCCGCGTCGGGCTCTGTGCTGACTGCCGGCTCAGAGCCTGGAGCCTGTTTCAATCTGTGACTCCCTCTCTCTCTGACCCTCCCTGCTCACGCTGTCTCTCTCTCTCCTAGAAATAAATTTAAAAATATATATATTTTATTTATTTCTGAGTGAGAGAGAAAGAGAGAGAGACAGGGCAAGCAGGGGAGAGTCAGAGAGACAAGGAGACACAGAATCCGAAGCAGCTCCAGGCTCTGAGCTGTCAGCACAGAGCCCGACGCGGGGCCCGAACCCACGAACCGTGAGATCATGACCTGAGCCGAAGTAGGACGCTTAACCGACGGAGCCCCCCAGACGCCCCTCAAACTCGTTCTTAAGAAATAAATAAATAGGGGCGCCTGGGTGGCTTAGTGGTTAAGCGTCCGACTTTCGCTTGGGTCATGATCTCGTGGTTCGTGGGTTCGAGCCCCGCGTCGGGCTCTGTGCTGACTGCCAGCTCAGAGCCTGGAGCCTGTTTCAGTCTGTGACTCCCTCTCTCTCTGACCCTCCCCTGCTCACGCTGTCTTTCTCTCTCTCCTAAAAATAAATAAAACATTAAAAAAAATTAAAAAAAAAAAAAGAAAGAAAGAAATAAGCATGTATTTTCCAAGTAAGCCAGCCCCGCTCCTTCCCGCCCGTCACAGCGCAGCCTCCTCGCTCCTCTCTGCCGCCCTACTTTGTGCTGAGGTACAGTCCCTCCCTCGAACCCCCTGGTGCCGCCCCGCATATAATGTCTTTGGGGAGTCAATCTGACTGGTCCCTAAACCGGTACTTCTCGCCTTTAGCCGCAGGTCAGGGTCACTTGGAAGTTGTACCTCCTCTTTAGTGCAGACGCCTGGACCCGCCCCTCCGTCTCCGGCAACGCCTTGCAGGTGGGCGCCTGGCAGGAAATAGTTTCCGCATCTGAACGCCGGAAACCACACAGAGCTACCCCGCTGTGTGGAAGGTTCTCTGAGCTCTAATACCCTGTTGTCTTGTTTTGGGTTCGTGCCGGTCACGTTCTGCTCAGAGCTGGCGCAGACGGGAAAACGCTCGTTGGGATTTAATTTGTATCGCTCTCTTTCTCGGTTTCTTCCTGTTCCAATTTCGAGTCCCCAACCCGGTTTTCTGCAGTTCTCGCCTCGGGGATTTTTTTTGAAGGGCAGAATGGAGACGTTGCCTGATGTCAAAGGATTTTCCAGACTTTGTTAAAAACCGAGACTCTTTGATGAGGATCGGCGTGGTGTCCCGGGCGGACAGCATAAAGGGCCTCAGAGGGCGACAGGTTAGAAGCCGGTTTCTGCAGGGCTGCAAACAGGGAGCGCGTCGCAGGTGCGGGAGCAGCGGGGAGGGGGGCGGGGGGGTGCTTGCCGCTTGCTGGCCGTGTCCTGGGAAGGGGGCAGGTCCCGGGGCGGGGAGCGGCCGCGGGGCGGCTCCGTGAGGCTGACCCTACGAGCTCCCAGCTGAGGCAAAGGACAGAAAGCCGGGGGACCCCGTGGGGGAGGAGGGTACCTGAGGGTATCTGCACCCCGTCCCCTGACAGCCCAGGAACGAAGTCCCACCCAGCCTCCAGGTGCCCTTACACCCCCGGAATATTCGAGGATTCGAGGAATCGGGGCGGGGCTGGCTTTACCACCATCTCGGTGGCGCGCACATCGGTGGGACTTGGGTCATTTTATCACAGAACTAAAGGAGGTCCTGGGGGGCTTGGTCCGTGGAGTATCTGACTCTAGATTTCAGCTCAAGTCACGATCTCCTGGTTTGCGAGTTCGAGCCCTGCTTCAGGCTCTGCGCTGACAGCACAGAGCCTGCTGGGGATTCTCTCTCCCACCTCCCTTGTTCTTTCTAAAATAAATAAGTGAAGGGGCGCCTGGGCGGCTTAGTCGGTTAAGCGTCCGACTTTCGCTCGGGTCATGATCTCGCGGTTCGTGGGTTCGAGCCTCGCGTCGGGCTCTGTGCTGACTGCCCGCTCAGAGCCTGGAGCCTGTTTCAGTCTGTGACTCCCTCTCTCTCTGACCCTCCCCTGCTCACGCTGTCTCTCTCTCTCTCTCTCCTAGAAATAAATAAAAAAAAATTTTTTTAAAATAAAATAAAATAAATAAGTGAAGTTAAAAAAAAAAAAGACTATGGGCATGGAGGGGGGCACTTGTGGGGATGAGCACTGGGTGTCATATGGAAACCAAGTTGACAATAAACTATTTGTAAAAGAAAAAGAGAGAGAGAGAGACTGGACTAAGGGATGTTAACTTTTCTCTGACTCCTCGGTGGGTGAAACGATTTTGTGTCCACGACGCCTGGATCTGCTCCCACCCACGTCCCTCCCCCGGGCCCTCCCCGCTTTCCAGCCGGACCGACGAGACCCACGTGGATAAAGGACTTGGTGGGTCACTGAGCGAGTGTCTGGCCTCCAAATCCAGGGTCCGCCATCGCCCCCAAGGCTCTTCCCTGGGTCGGAAATCGCCATAGAAACACCGTGGGGCTGAGGGTCCCGTGATGTTCAGGGCACTGTCCTCACCCCTGCCCTGACCCCCCCCCAGTCCTTCATCAGAGCCGCACGAACATGGCGGGTCAGAGGGCAAACGGCCTGCAGACCTTCCGGGGCCTGGACAGCCGTCTGGGTTCCCAGTGGCCGTTGCTGGGAAACGTGGCTCGGCCGTGGCCTCTGTCCAGGGGCCACAGATCCCTTACCCAACACCTATTAAAGCAGCTCTTTCAAGAGCACCTCCCCTAGGCGGGCGGCGGGCGGGAGCACCTACCTCCAGGGTAACTGAGCATAGCCCCTGGACCGCCCAGGCTGCTGGGGCCTCAGCGCCCACCACGTGGCAGGCCGCCGTCTATTCCTTACAAGAAGCTTAGTCCTTTGCCAATGCTCCGAAATGTGATTTCCAATCCGGGCTCGTCCGGCGCAGCTCGGGGCCTCCGATTCCCCACAGGCATTTCAAGCAGCACGGGCTTTATTCACCCTTGAACCGAAATCTGGACACCGGCAGATCGGTGGCTACTATTGCATCTGGCGAAGGGCCACGAAGGTGGCCCACGCAGGTAAGCTGCTGATAGCTGCCCTCAGGATGGGAAAGAAAAGCTTATCCAGGTGGGCTGGGAGCACTCACAAGGTCCTTAAGCCGGGAGGGGGAGCGGGGGGCGGGGGGAGGACCGGCTTCGGAGACTGAAGGGACCCACCGCCCCAGGAACGCGGGGAGTTTGCCGAAGCTGGAGAAAAGGAGGGCCCTCCAGAGCCTTTATTTATTTATTTATTTTTAATATTTTTATTTATTTCTAGGAGAAATAAACAGAGCCCGACGCAGGGCTCGAACCCACGAACCGCGAGATCATGACCCAAGCGAAAGTCGGACGCTTAACCGACTCAGCCGCCCAGGCGCCCCTGTAAGATTTTATTTTATTTTTTTTTTTTAATTTTTTTTTAATGTTTTATTTATTTCTAGGAGAGAGAGAGAGACAGCGTGAGCAGGGGAGGGTCAGAGAGAGAGGGAGTCACAGACTGAAACAGGCTCCAGGCTCCGAGCTGGCAGTCAGCACAGAGCCCGACGTGGGGCTCGAACCCACAAATCGCGAGATCATGACCCGAGCGAAAGTCGGACGCTTAACCGACTCAGCCGCCCAGGCGCCCCGCTCCAGAGCCTTTAGGAAGGAGCACAGCTCTGCCAGCACCTTGACTTTGGCCGAGTGAGACCCACGCAGACTCCTGACCTCAGGAGCAGCAAGGCGCTAAGTCTGTTATTTAAGCCGCTGCGCTGGTCGTGACTTGAATCCGCAGCCCCAGGACACGAGGGGAGACTTTTCCAAGACCTCTCCGAGCTCTGGGGGCCACGCGGAGCCGCAAGAAAAGGTGAACAAACAGGTCGGGACAGGCAGGTCCGAAGAGGTTGGGGACGGCACTCCCTCGCGCATTCACGCCTCCTGGTTGTTAGTAGGTGTTTTGTGGGGGCGTCAAGGCCCGGAAGTTACTCTGCCTTGAGTCCAGGGGAACCTGTGGGCAGGAAGCGGGTGCCATGCGCCACAGCAGAGCTGGTCCGCGAGGCCCCCGAGTGGCAGGAGCTACCGCTGCCCCTCTGCCCACGGATCGCTGCACGTGGCCGTGGTTAGTGTCCGCTTCGCCTCACGCAGCCCTTCCGAGCATCCGCTGGATTTGGGCGTGGGGACGGAGACCACCTTCGCTCCCGCCTTTCGCCACAAGCTGACGCGGCCGTGGGGCGCGGGACAACAGCCTTGAGGGTGGAGCTGGGGGTTCAGACCGAGACCCCGAGCAAGAAGCCCCCCCACCCCGGTGCGCGCGGGTCCCCTGCCTGCCCGCACCCATCCCCGCAGAGCAGGCGCCCTAGCGCCCGGGCCTCCGTCTGTTGGACAGAGAACGACTGACCCCAGCGCCACACTCTCCACCCTGGTGGGAACGAAGCCCACAGCCCCGCTGAGCAAGACCAGCCTGCGGCGCGGCCAGAAGGGACTCCAAGGGAGGTCGCCAGGTCCGCTGCCCTCGCACGGCGTCCGGAACACCCCTTGGCCAGCTGCCACGTGCTTGGATAAAGCAGCGGCCACGACGGAGCTCTTTCCTGGGCCACGTCGTGTGAGGCCACGACGGCCCTGTGAGGGCCCGCAGCAGAGGTTACAGTGCGCCGCTCCTGGCGAGCGACTTCCTCTCGTGGCCTCGCCCTCAGCACACAGGACACCTCCATCTGTGCGCAGGGGCGCGTTTCTCCCGCCCCATTCCTGGTCGGCCGGCGGCCTTCTCAGAAGCTCCCGGGGCCCAGCACGTGTACACACGGCCGTCTCCCGCGGAGCGCGCCTACACACGCCACTACCACGGCCTGGGCGCCGGCTGGCTGTTCGTTAGCAGGCACTTAGCGTCTAGGGGCCGCCGATGGTCCCGAGCGGTTTCACAGCACGTCAGGGACTGACCCCCTCCCCGGCCCGGGGGCTCCGAACCTGCCATCCCCGCCCCCCACACCGTGAGCTGCGCCCACCGCTTTCTTCGCCTTCCACGGAGACTCGAGGAAGGAGCCCCAGGTCCGTCTCTGGCCTCTGCCTTTGGCCTTCCCGCTCGAGGCAGCCCTGCACTGTCGGCTCCTCCCGCTGACGCATCTCTGCGCGTGGAACCGGCCCCGCTCTAGGCTGAGCCACGACCCTGGCCCCGGGGTGAAACTCAGCGCTGCCGCCGGCTGGCGTGGATCTGGGGTGACGGAATTTTCCACATTCTCGCCGGCGGCCCCCTTAGGTCGGCCAGAGGGCAGGCGGGTGGACGGGGCGCTCGGAGCCGCCCGGTGAGTCCCCAGAGCCCGCCGGGCTCACCCGCGGGCGCCCCGGCCCCCAGCCCCGGGTCTCAGCATCTGTGCTCCGCTTCACGTGAATGGGGTCATGGGATATGGGTCCCCAAACAGGACGCGTCTGAGGCCCCGCAGGCGGCACACAGGACAAACGCTCACACACCTGGCGCTGCTCACAGGTGGGGACGGTGCGTGCCTCAGCGGCGGAGAACCGGGTGGTGTGCGCGCCGAGGAATGTTACTCGGCCGTGAACAGGGACGGTGCTTCGCAGAGGCGGAGAGCAGGTGGCGGTTTCCAGGGCTGGCGGAGCTCGTGGTTAGTGGGGATCGAGCTTCAGGTCGGGAAGATGGGGAGGCCCTGGGGCGAGAGGCCTTGAGGCCACAGAACCGTGCATTTACCAACGGCCAAGACGGTGACTCGTGTGCTGCGTGCAGGCAGTGAGCAGCAGGGAGCGGCTGATCCAGGCCTCCTGGTGAACCGTGGAAACGTGATGTCGGCCTCCTCTTCTGTTTCCTGCTTCTGTTTCCGGTTTCGTGGTTACAACGAGTAAGCTTGTAACAAAACTTCCTTCAAAACAGCTTCAGGAAGTGCCTGTAGGAGGATGTGACGTATATACTTAAGCAGCTGCTGGCCGAGGGACGGGGCTACGGAGTTGTTCAGGTTCGGACTGAACAAGCCTCCGGGAGCTTCTGTTGGGAGGGTTCCGGGCGCACGCGCTCCGCGTGGGCCGGGCGCTTCACCCCCGAGGATCTGCGCAGGGTGGGGGCACCATCCGCATCCTCACTTACCAGGCGTGGAACCTGAATCCGGAGTTTTCGTTCTGCAAGACGACAGAGGTCCTGGAGACGGGTGGGGGCTTGCGCTTAATGCCACCGGGCTGTGTGCGTAAAAATGCTTCCGATGGCAGATTTGGGGTGCATTTTGCTACAACTCTAAAAAAGGACAGGATCTCACGACGCCCCGCAGGGAAGACCCCGGTGGCCAGAGCGAGGCCAGAGGGCGGCAGCACCAGGTGCCAGGGTCCAGGTGCCAGGGTCCAGGTGCCAGGCTCTGGGCAGGCCCTTTCCGTTCATTCACCCGTTCTTCCTGCCTCTAAAAACGGACAACACCCGATTCTCTGATTCGGAGCGTGTGTCCGTGGCCTAGGATGCCTCGCGGGCTCCTGGCCACGTCAGATCCGGGGACCCAGCTGCTGATTCGGGTGCCCACGCGGTGCCAGGAGCTGTCCGCGGAGCCGCCGCCTGCGGGGACCCCATGGTTTATGACTCTGCGCTCCCTGGGGGTCGGCCGGGTCGAAGAGGGACCCGAGAGCATCTGGTTAAAGCTCCGTCCAAGAGTCTCCCCGCTTGCGGCTGGAAGGTAATGAGTTCTGAGCCACAGCAGAGTCAGGCGCCCTGTGAGTCTGACACAAGCTGGTCTTTGAAGAGACATCCGTGCGTGTTAATCACGAGGAAGGAAGCGGCCTGGCAGAGCGCCACGGGTCACTGGGCAAATTATTTACCAAGCGCGGCTGCTCCTGGGCCCTGAAGGCGAAGCAGAGGCAAACGGAAGGGCTGAGTCCCTGGCTTCAAGGAGGTTCCCCGCCAGTGGGGACATTCTGCCAGGGAGGAGCCAGCGACAAAAAGCCAGGGACGGAAAGAACAGGAACAGTGTCAGGAATTGCTTCAGGAAGGGCAATCAGGAGGGCCTCCTGGAGGAGGTGATGTGTAAGCCGAAGGCTGAATGGCCAGGGAAAGCAGCCAGCAGGTGGAGGCCGGGGCTTGGGAACGCGGCCTCAGCGTCTTCCAGGGCCGGTCCTGGGGGCTCAGGGGTCCTGGGGACATGGGTCAGACACGGCGCTCGGGGAGGCTGGGCAGCCCAGGTCTTCACAGGCAGCCCGGGCTTGGCTCCCACCTCTCCTGCTCTCTCCACTCCCCCCGCAAATTCTGGTTAGATTTAGGAATGAGCCTCGGCCTCGCCTCCCAAAGCCCCTCCTGCCTGCTTCTCTCCAGCCAGCCGCCTACCCCTGGGGTGAGCCCAGCTCGGACCTGCCCCAGGGCCCCTGTCTGCATCTCCCTCAGGGTCCCTCTGTCACTCTCCCTCAGGGTCCCTCTGTCACCGGCTCTCAGCTCCAGTGTCTCCTCCTCGGAAAGGCCTCCCTGACCACCCGCTGGGCAGCCCCGCGACCGAGACTTCAGCCTCCATGCCACTGTCCCCGGAGCACATCTACATCCCCAGGAGAGTGTGGGCCCCACTGAAGGGAGGGCTGGTCTGGGACATCACCTCCGTCCACGTGTGCAAACCCCAGCACACACCCAGGAGCATCCGCACTCCCCTGGGACGGATCTGAAGGATTAAGGTTGGGGGAAGGAGAGGAAGAGGAAGGCCGGGGGAGGGAGGAAGGGAAGGAAGAAAGAGAGAGAGAGGCTTGGCCCCTGTTCTCAAGGACGTTGGAGACAACAGCGGGACAGGTGTGCAAACATAAGGCCACCACGAGGCACCGCGTGTGCAGAGGTGCTCAGCAGACGGGTGGTCGCCAGGGCTGGTTTTGAAGGATGAATAGGAGTTCTCCAGGGGGACAAACAGAGATGCCATTTCGAGAAACAGGCGACCTCGTTTGGAAAAGCCAGGGTTTGTGACACACCTGTGACACACAGGGGTGAGTGCATCTGATGGATTATTGGTGCAGGACGGGAGTGGGGGTGGGGTGGGGTGTGGGTGTGGGTGGGGTGGGGTGGGGTGTGGGTGTGGGTGGGGGTGTGGGTGTGGGTGGGGTGGGGGTGGGGTGGGGTGTGGGTGTGGGTGGGGGTGTGGGTGTGGGTGGGGTGTGGGTGGGGTGTGGGTGGGGTGGGGTGTGGGTGGGGTGGGGGGTGGGGTGGGGTGTGGGTGTGGGTGTGGGTGTGGGTGTGGGTGTGGGTGGGGTGGGGGTGGGGTGGGGGTGGGGTGGGGTGGGGTGTGGGTGGGGGTGGGGGTGTGGGTGTGGGTGGGGGGTGGGGTGGGGTGTGGGTGGGGTTGTGGGTGTGGGTGTGGGTGGGGTGGGGGTGGGGTGGGGTGTGGGTGTGGGTGGGGGTGTGGGTGTGGGTGGGGTGTGGGTGGGGTGGGGTGGGGTTGTGGGTGTGGGTGGGGGTGGGGTGTGGGTGGGGTGGGGTGGGGTGGGGTGGGGGTGTGGGTGTGGGTGTGGGTGGGGGGTGGGGGTGTGGGTGGGGTGTGGGTGGGGTGGGGTGGGGTGGGGGTGTGGGTGTGGGTGGGGGTGGGGGTGTGGGTGTGGGTGGGGTGTGGGTGGGGTGGGGTGGGGTGGGGTGGGGGTGTGGGTGTGGGTGTGGGTGGGGGGTGGGGGTGTGGGTGTGGGTGGGGTGTGGGTGGGGTGGGGTGGGGTGGGGTGTGGGTGTGGGTGGGGTGTGGGTGGGGTGGGGTGGGGTGGGGTGGGGGAGGTGGGGTGGGGTGGGGGAGGTGGGGTGGGGTGGGGTGTGGGTGTGGGTGGGGTGTGGGTGGGGTGGGGTGGGGTGGGGTGGGGAGGTGGGGTGGGGTGTGGGTGTGGGTGGGGTGTGGGTGGGGTGGGGGTGGGGTGGGGTGGGAGTGGGGGTGTGGGTGGGGTGGGGTGGGGGTGGGGTGGGGGAGGTGAGGTGGGGTGTGGGTGTGGGTGGGGTGTGGGAGGGTGGGGAGGTGGGGGTGGGGTGGGGTGGGGTGGGGGTGGGGTGGGGTGGGGTGGGGTGGGGTGGGGTGGGGTGGGGTGGGGTGGGGTGGGGGTGGGGTGGGGTGGGGTGAGGTGAGGTGGGGTGGGGTGTGGGTGTGGGTGGGGTGTGGGTGGGGTGGGGTGGGGTGGGGTGGGAGTGGGGTGTGGGTGGGGTGGGGTGGGGTGGGGTGGGGGAGGTGGGGTGGGGTGTGGGTGTGGGTGGGGTGTGGGTGGGGTGGGGTGGGGTGGGGTGGGGGAGGTGGGGTGGGGTGGGGTGGGGTGGGGGTGGGGTGGGGTGGGGGAGGTGGGGTGGGGTGGGGTGGGGTGGGGGCGGATGGAGAGGTCAGCTGCCCAGAGCAGCTGGGCCAGGCTGATGCTGCAGGCGACTTGCGAGCGGCGTGAAGGATGACGAGCGGGGAGTCACCCGCGGTCAGTCAAGGCAAGAAGTGATGCGGTTGGCAGTGAGGGGGACACAAAGGGGACCCCAGCGATGTCTGGGGACAAGGAGCCAGGGCCTGGCGATCACACAGGCGGGTGAGGAGACAGGAAGTCGTGGAAAACGGGTGTCTCTGGCTTAGGGGCCGGCGGCCGTGTCTGAGCCGGGAGCCGGGGCAGCGGGCTTGGGCGGAGTCAGTTTGAGGGTCGGCGTGTCTTGGGGACGGGCGTCCAGGGGGTGCGTCCACTGAGGGGCGCCCCCCGGGTCCTGAAACTCTGGCCCAGGGGGCTCACCTCTGCAGTGGACACGGCGCTCAGCGTCCTGGGGCGCTCGCGAGGCCCCGCCTCCCTCCCCCTCTGACAGGTAGGGTGGCCCGGGGGCGGAGGGGGACGTGTCTCGCGCTCCAGGCCAGAGGCCGCGAGCAGCCATGGTCCCAGGGTGCCCGCGGCCCCAGTCCTGTGAGAAGCACAACTGCCTGAAAACCAGGTTTCCTTCCCTTCTCCGCTCTGTCCCCACATCCCGCGTCCCCTCTGACTGCCGCTCACCCCCAGCCCACACCTGCGTAAGTCCCTCTGCTCTCAAGACTGCACTCCAGCGCCGCCGCCTCCAGGAAGTTTTCCATGATGCTCCGGGGTTTGCATCTCGGGTCACACTCTGACCTTATGTCCTCCCCCAATCCCCGGAGCCCTGGGGCCGTGACGAGCCCACCAGCAAGGTGTGGGGACCACCACAGCCCCAGGCCCCCGGCACGGTGACAAAGGGAAGAGCTGAGCAGCTGGCAGAGAGCAGGACCCGTGAGCCCCGCCGGCTCCTTCATATAATTAACACGTCTTATAAACCACATAACATTTCATAAATCCTATGAATTGTGTCGTTATGAAGCATGAAAATCACCTGTGAGACACCACCTGTGGAGGCAGCTGCAGAGACGCCTCGGTCACCGCAGGGCTGACGCCGGTCCCCGCCCTGCCCCCCGCCCCCCGCCCCATATCTTCGCCCCCCCCAACGCCGGCTGAGACTGGGCCAAACGCTTGCGCTCCCTGAACCTGCACTGCCGTCGGGGACTCCGCAGGCCCCAGGTTGGGGCTGAGAGACCGTGTTATCTCGCCAGCACTCAGCTCTCTCTGGGGAGACCGCCGGGACTGGATCTTGACCTCCGGGGCCCCCCCGAACCCTGAGAAGTGAATGCTTGCTGTTTACCAGCCTCAGGCCGTGCGGCCTCCTGCGGACATGGACCCACATCGTCAGTCACCTGCCCCAACGCTCCTGGGGGCAGGCAGAGGGTGGTCCCGGCAAATACAGGGTGGGGGTTGGAGGGGTGAGGAAGCAACCTCAGCCCGGGGCGCCGGCCCCACCTACCCCCCAGAAGATGCCCTCAGAGGGACACAGTGTCACTCCTGCCGTCTCTCTACCAAAAACAGGAACGTCCATCTTCTCACGAGGAAGGTCCGCACCAACGGAGGGCGGTCACTGCACCCCCGCGTGCCCGAGCGGGGCCCAGCGGTCACGGCCGGCAGGCGCAGGCGGGCCTCCAGCCGACGACCGAGAAGCCCAAGTGTGGCCTGTGGGTCAGTCCGTGTCAGGGTTCCCACCACCCCCGCCCCGTGCGTGGGGGTCACTGGACCTGGTTCTGAGCCCGACCCCTGGGCACAGGGGACGCCGGCTGTCGGGAAGCTGGTGCAGTGCACCCACCTTCTGGCTGATACAAACTTGTTCCATACTTGTGAAGTATTTTGAAGTTAAGGAGAGAGAAGACGGAGGGATTCAAGACAGAGAAGCAGGGAGCCGCTCTCGCCCCAGTGACCTCAAGGCCCCAGGACGGACTCCCTTCTGTGGGAAGAAAATTGGAAAAAGAGAGGAAGGTGGATGGAAGGAAGATGCGTGGATGCTGGACAGATCGGGGAGGATGGATGGATGATGGATGGATGGATGATACACAGATGAATGCAGATAGATGATAGATAGATGATAGATAGATGATAGATAGGTAGACAGATGAAATGAATGAGCGATAGATGAATGAATGATACATAGATAGATAGATGAATGATAGATAGATAGATAGATGAATGATAGATAGATGAATGATAGATAGATAGATACATAGATGATAGATAGATAGATAGATGATAGATAGATAGATAGATAGATAGATAGATAGATAGATAGATAGATAGATATAGGTAGATAGTAGATAGATGATAGATAGATGATAGATATAGATAGTAGATAGATGGATGATAGATAGATAGATATAGATAGATAGATAGATAGATAGATAGATAGATAGATGATAGATAGATGATAGGTAGATAGATGATAGATAGATAGATGATAGATAGATAGATAGATATAGATAGATAGATGATAGATGATTGATAGATGATAGATGATAGATAGATAGATAGATAGATAGATGATAGATAGATAGATAGATGATAGATAGATAGATAGATAGATAGATAGATAGATAGATAGATGATAGATAGGTAGAT